>JADBJO010008363.1:45000-70000 GCA_016801955.1 Conus betulinus | reverse complement strand
CACACACACACACACACATATATATATATTTATATATATATATATATATATATATATATATATATTATAAAAAAATACTGCTAAAACGCCTAATAAAAATCTTAAGGTGCTCAACCCCTTGGGAGCAACATCTGTTTAAAATAGTATGATTAAAAGGAAGTTTTAAAAAATCTTTTAAAACTTCCTTTTATCATACTATTTTTTAAACAATATATATATATATATATATATATATATATATATATATATATATATATACATATATATATATATATATATATATGCACACATTCACAGAAACACAGACGCACCTCCCACCCCACCTGCACATAAGCACACATACACACGTGCGCGCCTGCGCGCGCGCATACACACACACACACACACACACACACACACACACACACACACACACATACACACACACACACTCACACACATACACGTGGGCGCTCGCACACACAACACACACACACACACACACACACACACACACACACACACACACGCACGCACGCACGCACGCCCCCCCCCCCCCCCCCCCCCCCCCACACACACACACACACACACACGCACGCCCACACACGCACCCACCCACCCCCCCTTTTACACACACACACACACACACACACACACACACACACACACACACACACACACACCATATTCCAATCGTTTAGCTCTCTCACATTTTTGCAATCATTAATTAAATTAGAGCGTGTCTCACACAACGTCCCATGCCTGCTTTCTAAAGACTCGAAACCAATGTGGAAAGTTCGTGAAGCTGATAAAAAAAAAAAACTATTGATTAGATGGACAACTTTAAACTGAAACATCGTGTTTGGACGACGGCTTGAATGGGTCACTGCTGAATAGTTTTTGATCTCTTTGTGCGCTTCGCTCTCCCTTTTTTGAGTCATAGAGAGGAGGGGAGAAAGACAGGCGGATCTCTCTCTCTCTCTCTCTCTCTCTCTCTCTCTCTCTCTCTCTCTCTCTCTCTCTCTCTCTCTTAACCTTACTGCATTACTCCTGTGCCTGAGGTGAGGACATAACGAAATGTTACGAATTTATTTGTTTTTGTTAACTTTGGATTTGATACACACTAGGAATGAAAGTGTACTATTTGTTTGCAGGAAAGAAGAGGGAAATTTTTGTTCTGTTGTTACCTCTCCCCCCTTGTCAAAAGACCTCTTGGTAATGACAATAAAATATCAAAGTGTCAAAGTAGCACGCACGCACGCACGCACGCACGCACGCACACACACACACACACACACACACACACACACACACACACACACACACACACACACACACATACACACACGCATGCACGCAGACAGACTCAGACACGGACATACACATACACGCTCTCTCTCTCTCTCTCTCTCTCTCTCTCTCTCTCTCTCTCTCTCTCTCTCTCTCTCACCCCACCCCTCTGTCTGTCTCTGACACACAGACACAGACACACACAGACATACACACACACACACACACACACACACACACACACACACACACACACACACACACTCACTCACACATACTGAGTAGGTGACTAACAAAAACATAGACAATCACCAAAACGAAAACGAAAAATGACATTCTACTCTGTACACAATTCTAAAATTGAAAACAAAGGTTCTCTGTATTTAGTTCCCCAATCGCCTAACAGTCAAAGCAAGATGTTTTGGGTGAAAGATGGTTTTGTAGTCCACAGACCATTTTTTTTTTTTCTTAACTCACAAAACACACCATTTGCCTCGTCCTATTCGTTTTCTTTTTAATGAGGTGTCATCCGCATAGAGTAATTGATGAACGAATAAAAAGACAGTGTTAGAGAACTAAAACATGTGGGGATGGTGTAATCAGAGAGAAGAGAGAGAGAGAGAGAGAGAGAGAGAGAGAGAGAGAGAGAGAGAGAGAGAGAGAGAGAGAGAGAGAGAGAGAGCGTCTATATGTATTTGTGTGTGCTTCAGTGTGTGCATATATTTGTTTACAACAGCGGAATTGTATTGCGTAGTAGAAATGCACTAATCAATTCGAAAAGTCAGCGACTGGATAAGAATCAATAGTCCTGTTACTGACATTTTTTATGAAGCATTGCGCAAACGTAGTGTCTACATGTCCGCAAAAAACGGTACTTTTTTTTTTTTTTTTTCTCTCCTACGGCCGAAATCCGCCTCTTCATTTTTTGGTGCTTCACATTGTCTTCATCTGAAAAAAAAAGTGAAAAAAAAAAAGTGAAAAAAAAAAAAAATCAAAACAAATTTCCACTACTATTTTTTCCCCTCTTCTTCTCTCTTCTCCAACCAATCTCTTACACACCATACAATGTCTGTATGTTCTCTCAAAACGGACATATTTTTGCTGATTAAAGTGTATTGGCGTTTGATACAAAGTGTCTGGGTTTGTTAATGTTCTAATGTGTGGTGTATTGGCACTTTCACTCTGATAATGTGCTGCTTATGTAAATAGAACAACATATATGAAACAAAAAAAAACAAACAAACGAACAAACAAAAACATGCATTAGTTTCTTCTCTTTCAGTTTTGCCAGAGAGAGAGACAGAGACAGAGAGAGAGAGAGAGAGAGAGAGAGAGAGAGAGAGAGAGAGAGACACTCAAGACTCAAATGTTTTATTCATAAAGGCCATAGCCCCTAGAAAGGGGATATACATTTTAAGTCGCACAGGCATGTTGGTCTTTTCATGTCGTATAAACACTTCTCCTTTTAAATGCCTTATATAAATAAAACTTGAACAGACAAGGATGGTTAAAATACTTTTGCGGAATGAATTGTTCTCTGAGATCTCTTAACATTGGGCAAGTCAGCACAAAATGAACGTCGTCTTCTTTTTTGTATTTCGACACAACGGACAGATCAAGTTCTTTTTCGCATAGCTGTCTATAGCGAAAGTAATGACTAGCAATATCAGACACACCTAACGGAAATCTAGCCATAATGTGTTTGAAATGCTTGTCTATTTTCATTGTAATGTAAAAACTGGTAAAACAGTGCAAATGACTATACGTTCTGTATAACTCAAATCTCTCACTATTTTGTACGTACGTGTGTGTTCCAATTTTGCCAGCTGCAATCAATCAATCTTTCTCGGAACACCTTCATAAAAGCATTCATATCACCAACACCTTGGCTGAGCCACACAAAACCAAATCCGTATTCATATAGTTTCATTCTAACATTTGTACCCAGTTCTTCTTACCTCTATTGTCCAATTCTAACAGCATTCTATACGCTTTGCGTGGTAACCTGTGATCTTGCATCTGTGATATTTTTAACCAATATCGAATACATTTTACAACAGAATTCAAATGAATTGGATATCTAGCTGTTTCACCATATACCAAATCATTTGGTGTCTGCAACGACACCCAAGGAATTTCTTTAGAGCAAACAAATGGATTTTTTCACAATGTACAACAGCAGCATCTAGACCCCATATTTCAGCTCCATATTGCACCATCGGCTGAATTTGACAATCAAACAGTTTCAAAAACAAGGTAAGGTAATCGTTATGGAGTAATGATAATTTCTTTAGTATGCACAGCAATGCATTTTTTGCTTTACTGACTAAATCTTTGCAGGTATAGACGAAACTCAAGCGTGTGGTGAAGTATATACCCAAGTATTTATACGCATTAACAACAGGCACTATAGATCCATTGTATGTCCATCTTTCTCTCGCTGCAAGATACCCACCCTTTGAATACAACTATGTTGCTTTTTGCTTTATTAACTTTTAGTTGTAATATAGCAGTAGCTCTTTGAAGGGTGTTTAAGAGCAAGTTTATACATGTACAAACAGGACTAACAGGGAAAACAAACGGATAAACACTAAATCAGTGCCTGAGCGCATACTAATAGTTACCTAGTAGTTCTTTTATTTCTTTTTCTTTCGGGAGAATTTACATCTCTAGGTTCTGATGTTGTACAAAGGCAGGTTTCTGAACTCTGTCACTTTTTACTTATGCAATTTATAAATCGATGTAACGCTTTCTCAGTTCTATGTGTTGATCGAAAATCATTTGTAATGCCATCATTTTTCTTTTTTAGTTTTACGTGCAATGCTAATGGACATTTTCCCCACTGATATAATATGGTTAATCGATTGTGTTACCTGTTTACCTATATTTCTATATTTTTCCAAATGTGTTTCACTAGAGGACAGTAGAAAAAGAAATGTTCAATAAAATCAATATCATCTGTACAGTTATCACACTTGTTAGTTTCTGATACCTTCATTTTTTGCAAAAGAATATTAGTCGGGTTTATGTTGTGGTTTATTTTCCATTGTAGTTCATACAGCCTAACCTCTTTTGCAGATGTTCTTGGTGTTAGCCATAAGTGTTCGTCTACTTCAAAGTCGAGTTTTCTACGCCAAAAGTCCTTGCTGTTTGTAGTAACGTTACTCAAATTCTTCTGCTCCAGCAACTTTTTTTTTTTTTTATCTCTTTTGGTTTTGTGTTAAATAGATGGGCTTCACAGTCAGCAGGGTAAACATTGCCAAGAGTAATATTGTTGTCATAAATCCACTCCAGCCATGATGATGGGAGAGCGTTTCGCAGTGCATTGTATTCAAAAATTGTATTTGCATTACGATCTCCTAAAACTGTCTCCATTTCATTTCAGATTAAGCAGTCTAATTTCAGTAACGTGCACAATGTCTCTGACAAACTGTATTCCCTTTTCTTTCCATTCTTGAAAAAATATAATGTATTGCCTTTGTATTTTATCAAGTCATTATAAAATAACATTTGATCTAAAAAGTTACTTGGTGTCATTTCTTCTATCTTGGTTTCCGTCTTATTATTCAAATAAAAGGTAACCACTTTTCTCCAAAATTCATTGTCTATTCGTTCAATTTGTTGCAACTGCGTTGCATTACAGTTAAGCTTAAATATGTTATCATTACTAATTATTTTGTTTAAGTGCCACTTCGGAATCTTACTCCAATTTTCGTCTGTCGCAGAAAACAATTTCCCTGCCATTGCAAATACATACAGTTTTGCAGTTCCATAACGTTAACCATTTTAAACCTCCTGAGTTATAGTCTGCTTCCATTACTTTCCTTTTCACTTTTTCGAATGCTTTCCGATTACTGTGTTTCTTTTGCCAAACAAATTTATGTAACATCGTATTCATCTTCTGCAGGACTTCATATGGAATACCAGTTTGACTGCATTACAAAGACTAGTTGACTAACCAAAAAAAAGTTTAATGACTGTTATTTTGCCATGAATGCTGATGTCTCGTTTGCTCCAGGTCTTTATTAATTTTTCTATGGCTTCAACTCTGCCTTTCCAGTTTTCTTCAATGTTTTTGGCCATTTTATCCTTTTCAAAATAACTTCCAAGTATTCTTATTCTTTCAACTATAGAGAAAGGAAGATTGTTTTCATTTATTCGCCTGTCCATTCTGATAGCTTTGGTTTTATTCATATTTAACTTAAGACCAGAGAACTTTACGAATGCTTTCAGAATATTCAAAGATTCAATTATATCATTTTTGTTATCTAAGTAGAAAGAAACTCGTGGAGAGCGAGTTCTATATCATATTATTTTTGTTATCTAAGAATAGGGTGGTATCATCAGTGAGTTGTTTTATCTTAATATACTGCTCATTTGCATGGTGCCTTGTTGGCACTTGATACCCGTTACTTCACTTTTTTTTTTAATCTTTGCAGCCAAGAGCGCTACAGCTAAAACAAACGCTAAAGGAAAAGGGGGACAGCCTTGCCTTATTCCAAAAGTTATATTAATGGATCAGACAACCAGCCTCCATGGTTGATACAACTTTGGTTTCCATTTGTTTAAACGTGTACCCATCTTTGGAAATTGGTCCAAAATCCCAAAACCTTGAATACATGTAAAAGATATTTTTTTATATGGAGTCAAAGGCTTTTTCATAATCTGTAGCTAATAAATACCCTGCCTTTCCGGTTTTATTTAAATAGTTGATCACATCATCGATGGTTCTTAACACTGTTGCTATATTTCTTCCCTTTATGTATCCAACTTGATCTTCGTTAACTAAGTTATGGATAACTTTACCTAGTCTTTCTGAGAGTACTTTTGCCAAAATTTTATAATCGGAATTTGTAAGAGTGATGGGTCTCGAGTTGTTAAGTTTATCTCTAACTAAGTCTTTACCTTTGTAAAAAAAAAGAGTTATAATGCCTTGCCGTTGTGTAAATGAGAGACTTCCACTGTTAAAGGATTCAATAAAGGAGTTAGTGACAACATTACCTAATTTTGATATAAAAAAAAACCTTGTAAAACTCGTTTGTTAAGCCATCGCTTCCTGGAGCAGAGCCATTTTTCATCTTCTTGAGAGCAGATGTCGTCTCTTCTAATGTCACTGTACCTTCACATGTTACTGCGTCATTTTCTTCTAACTGTCTTATTTCTGCATTTTCAATAAAAATGTCGGTAGCTTCTTCTACATTCGACGCTTCAATATTCTGGGCATATAACTGTTTCTAAAAAGCAATTTCTTCTTGCATTATTTCTCTTTGGTCAGTAATAATGTTACCTGTCTCTTTACACAGTCTTGTAATAATCCTATTTCTGCTTCGTGCCTTTTCTAAACTACAAAAACATTTTGTATTTTTTTCTCCTTCTTCTATCCATTTAAGTCTGCATCTTACTTGAGCGCCTCTAGCTTTGTAAGCCCTGCAAAATCTCTAGGTTGTGTTTTACTGTCATAAAGCGTTTATTAATATTTTCGTTTTGGGGATCGCTGGCGAGCGCTTTTTCTAGACTTTGTAACTTTGATTGCAATATCAGAGATTCATTTCTTTTCTTTTCTCACAAGTCAGATTTTCCCCGAAATCTATACAAAATTTTCATACCTCAGCCTTACACATTTCCCATTTTTCTAAATAATTCAGACCTTCATGTCTAAAAGAAATGTATCTAACATACCATTCATTTTTTGAACAAACAGAACATTTTTAAGATAACTATTATTAAATCTCCAATACCCTGGTCCCCAGATGAACTCATTCTCATTCAATGACAACGGCCTTATGGTCAGAATTCGGAACAAAAAAATGTTCATACAAAGTACAAAAACGCAAAATGTTATCAGAAACAAAACAATAATCTAATCTGCGCGCAATAAATGAGTTAAGACGAATCCATGAAACATCTTTTTCTTTTGGATGATAAAGTCTCCAGGCATCTGTTAAATTTAATGTATTAATAACATGCTGAAAACTGGCAGTTTTCGATCTGTCGTGGGGTTGACCCGCAATTATGTCGAGGTCACTGTTCAGAGTGCAGTTAAAATCACCAAGAATAATCAAATCCTCGTACTCCATAGAATTGAAAACTTAAATCAATTTTCGATAATATATGATTTTTTTCCTTTGTGATGTTGGGTGCATAAATATTGGCAACCATTATATTATAGCATTCATTTACCACTGAAATTACTAAGATTCTGTCTTGTGCAAGCTCTAACTTAACATTTACCTTAAAGTGTTTTGAAATCAAAATAACTTCTCCTCTGCTTTTGTTCGTTCCCTCATTGTAAAAAAAAATAGTTCTTCCCCATTGCTTTTCCCATTCATTTACATCCCGTCTGTTATGTGACATTCTTGTAAGCAAATAACATCAAAACGTTTTTCTTTGAAATATGCAAACAATGATTTCCTTTTAAACCTGTTTTTTTAAGCCCTAACCTTTAGTGAAACAATATATAATTTTATCCATGGGTAGAAAAGTTCAGTTTATTTTATTAATCTATCGGCAATTTCAATCAGATAAACGCTGTCAAACTCATAGTCCATAATACATCTCCAGGCCATTGTCCGTTGGTAGTCATGAATAGTAAGCCTGATCTATTTCCCCCGATCAGCCGGTGTGGACTCTGACTCACAAAATCTGCTGTCATCGAGTCATCCGACCCACGGTCACAGCGCGCCGATACTTTCCTGCTCCTCTCCCCCGGGCTGTGTCGGTGTCTGGACAGGCGCCACTTGCTGGGGGTAGCTGACCTGTTGCGGGGAGAGCGGTCCAGGGAGGACAGAAGGGTGGTCTGACGGGACAGAGGACGCCCCCGGTCATTCCCGTCGACAGACTTGCCAGTGGACTGCACTGTTTCACTAGTGCTAAGATTTACTTGGACACTAGTCTTTTTGACACCATTCTTTTTACCGTTTGTCTGTCTGTCTGTCCATAGTATGTTCACCAGTCCGTCCATCCATCCGTTATTTGTCCGCCCGCTGTCTGTCTGTTAGTTTATGTTCGACGTCACCTCTTTTGTGTCCTATTTGCCCACACTGTCTACATACAATGTCTCCTGAGCACTGTGAGACATGGTGATCTGGCTTCAGACAGCGTGAACACATGACTTATTTCTGCTGTTTTTTGTTCTCTGTGGAACAATTTAGCTGTAAAAATGTTGACTTTCACGAATTTATCAAGAGGAGTAGAGGGGACGGTTATAAAAAAAACCTGCGACCCGTTACAAATCGAGTCAATTTGTTGTCTGCATCGCGAGCTCTCTCCATCTTAATGTCTGATCTCAGTTCGCAACCGAGCTTGACGAGTGAATGCTCGATTTCCGAGTCTGCAACCGAGATTGGGATGTTATCAATCCATAGTTTTGTAGAGGGCTTTTCCCTCACCTGTATCACTGTGGAGGACATAGGGGTTAGTACTGCATACCTGTAGCGTAGTGTCCCTCATCCGCATGCCCTGGACAAGGATTGTCATCCGTGCCTCCTTGGTGGCGGGGTAAATACGCCACAAGCTGCCAATGTTCTGAGCTCCGATGATTGAGCCCTAGCCAGCTACTCGTTCCGCCGCCAAGCACATTTCCAATACGGACGGCCAATTCTTGTCGTGATCCGGAATGTCTTTGATTTGAGAAAAACGGGAGTTACTGTAGAAAAGCTTGCATTTTCAACGAATAAACTGGAACGTCAGGGAAAGAAAAAAAAAAAAGAAAAAAAGAAAAGAAAGAGACGCTGTCGCGGTTAGCGCGTGTAAGCAAAGCGTACGACTGAGTTCACAGCTCAGATTCGGACCGTTGAGAGTGTGGCAAAATACGTCCGCACACGTCGAGCGACACTCACATGGATATTTAAGCGCAATTTATACATTAAACTTCTGAAAGCCAGGAAGCAGCTCAAGACTTTTTGATTGAGTCCAGCTCTAAATTGAACACAATTGTGGTAGTACTGACTATTTGAATTAGCAAACAAGCTTCTGAAATGTTCACCTGATGCTTTGCTAATGATGGTATAGCACTCTGTTATGCCTAGAGAATATTTAGTTGGACTGAACCCTTCTCATTTCGGGCTGCGCTTCCTTGCAGTCTGATCGACTTTCTCATTTGCGGAGACTCCGCAATGAGAGGAAACCCGAAAGAAAGTGACTATAATACCTTTGTTCGATAAAAGATGTATTACATGATTTATTTATGCTATAATCTGAAGGCGGGCCACTGAATTCGGAGACCTGATCGCACCTATTGCTGATTTTGAATCAAAGCATACTAGACTTTGACAGGTGTTTATAGGAAAATACAACGTATGATTTAAATACATTAATATTGCAATCAATTCAGCAGTGAAAAATTGGATTTTTTTCCAATATGGTACAGTTTTTCAAAACAGTTACTGTGAAAGCAGCTCCTACACTTTTGTCATTCAATACTGAAACGTCCGTAAACATTTTGAAATGATGTGTACATTCATTGTTCAAATGATCATAAATACAATTTTTTCAGTACATGTGGGGTTTCATTTTTGATAAATCTGTATATTCTGTATCAAAGCTTGCTTCACTTTGTTACCACCTTGGAACTGATGAAAAGGACGGCCTGATAGCAGTTTCAGTTTTCTTTATTTTGGCATCTTTCAGAAGATTTAGAAGCATAAAAATGGATTGATATTAGTGATTGTATTTCTTTCGCTCGTTTTCCAAAATCTGTTTGTGCGTGGGAGCGCGCGCTCGCGCGCGCATGTATGTATGTACGTGTGTGTGTGTGTGTGTGTGTGTGTGTGTGTGTGTGTGTGTGTGTGTGTCCCTCTGTCTGTCAGTCGGTATGTTTGTGTGTCTGTAAGTCTATCTATGTCTATGTGTGTGTGTGTGTGTGTGTGTGTGTGTGTGTGTGTGTGTGTGTGCGCGTGCGTGCTTGTGTGCTCGTGCGTGCGTGCAGGCGTGTGTCTGTGTGTGTGCGTGCGTGCGTGCGTGTGTGTGTGTGTGTGTGTGTGTGTGTGTGTGTGTGTGTGTGTGTGTGTGTGTGTGTGTGTGTGCGTGCGTGCGTGCTGTGTGCGTAAGAGCGTGCGTTCGTGTGTGCGTGTGTGTTAGTGTGTGTGTGTGTGTGTGTGTGTGTGTGTGTGTGTGTGTGTGTGTGTGTGTCTGTGTCTGTATGTCTATGTGTGTGTGTGTGTGTGTGTGTGTGTGTGTGTGTGTGTGTGTGTGTGTGTGTGCTTTGAGTGTGGGGTTTGGGCGCACATTTAAAAAGCGTTTGCATGCATGCAAGTGAGGTAATTCGATTACATGTAGATGAGACTGTCCCCAGACTTCTGCTGCGTACGAAAACACAGTTTTCACTTGCGCATCAAAATGTTTTAAGAATAGACTTCTGTTCATTGTTCCCAAATTCCACATTGTTTTCATAATTTCTACAATGTTGGCTTTCGCTCTGCCTGCATAGTTTTCGAGTGCAATGTCGTATGGTAGCTTTAAAGTAAATCCCAAATAGGTAAAAGTGTTAACAACTTAAATTTCCTTTTCCTGGTAAAACCATTTTTCTGCTTTTGATGAATGTCCCCCTTTTCTAAAAACCAATTTTTTGTTTTCTTCAAGTTCACTTTAAGTCCTAGAGAAGTTGAGGTTATCTAATTGGTGTTGTAGCCCTGAAAGAGTTGTCGATATCAAACATATATCATCAGAAAATAACACAAAAATAGATTTCTTGTAAGCCTAGCAAAAACCGGAATCCATGTTTGCCATGCTGTGTAGTTTGTTCAAAACCTCGGTTATCAACAAAGAAAAAGAAAAACAGGGGAGATAGCATACATCCCTGTTTTACGCCGGCTGGACAGTCGGAGAAGTCAGACATTTCTTCTCCCAAACGCACTCAGGACTGGACTGACTTATATGTGCCTTGGGGCATGCGTAGCATTTTAGTGGACGTTTTTAGCTTGCTAAGAACTAGCCAAAGACGATCGCTATGAACAGAGTCGAAGGTTTTCATAAACAACGTACATCTTATACTTTTTTTCTGTCCTGACAAACGCTTTTCAATCATGGATGTTTGAGTAAATATGTGATCAATTGTTTCAAAGTCTTTTCGTAATCCGGCTTGCTCTTCACAAATTGTGTGTGTGTGTGTGTGTGTGTGTGTGTGTGTGTGTGTGTGTGTGTGTGTGTGTGTGTGTGTGTGTGTGTGTTCGTTCGTTCTTTAATTTAACGCCTATCCACCTAACAGTGATCTTAGACAGTATGTAAGTGTTATGTGTGTGTGTGTGTGTGTGTGTGTGTGTGTGTGTGTGTGTGTGTGTGTGTGTGTGTGTGTGTGTGTGTGTGTGTGTGTGTGTGTGTGTGTGTGTGTGTGTGTGTGTGTGTGTGTGTGTGTGTGTGTGTGTGTGTGCATGTGGTGTTTTGGGGTGTATGCATGCGAACGGTTGGTGTTGATTTTGGGGGTGCATAGGTATGTATAATGCATTTAGGCCTAGATGAAATAAATAATAATGTAAAACAAACAAACAAACAAACAAAAACCCACAATCCACACACACACACACACACACACACACACACACACACACACACACACACACACACACACACACACACATGAATTGGTTTTGTGCGTGTGCGTTCTGTTATAGAGTCGAACATAGCTTTTCTCTGGGATCTGCAACAACAGGCCCATGATATGGAGTCGACAAAAAAATTAATCAACTCTTGATCAAATCCAAAAGCGATTTTGGTGTGGCAATTTAGGACTTCTTATATGGCGAAACGTGCTTCTGTATCGCTATTCTGCTATCGTCAACGACTCCGTTAAGTTGGAAGCCACTGATTATGACGAGCACGAACAAATCCTTCCTTCTTCATCCCAGTGGATATCCGAAGTACAAAACTCCTTGGCAAAAACAGTAATACGCTTGTACTCCTTCCAACCCACATCTAAACGTATTACCCTTAGTTTGTATTTCAAGTCCAGTTTAGAGGCTGGTACCTTTCTGTGCCAAGGCAGAGACTGTACGCAGTGGGACACTGAGGAGTGTGAGGTCATCAGGCACCTGGTGCAGTCTTACATAACTAAATGGTGATGTTGTCTGTCTGACAAAGTCATTGCTGAGCATACCACTGACTTTCTTAGGTTCTGTAGCTGATAATATTGTTTTAAAGCCTCCAGCAATGACAGTCACTTCAATGACGGTTCCAGATGATGACAGAGATGATGATAGAGGTTCACCCATATTTACTTATTCTCTAACTCCACTACATGTCACACAAGAAAAAACTTTAGACACAGAAGAGTTTATCCTTCTCCCTCCTACACCCCTGTTTTGTACGAAGCAGTCTGTTGATGACTACATCAGCTTGTCTTCCAGACAAGGAACAGACTTTGCAGCTACCCTCAACACACAGCAAATTCTGACGCAGGCACCAGACAGTTGACCTGTGAATCACAGACACCACACCATGTGCAGTTTGGGGTGGATCAGTCATCATCTGGTGCTATCAAAGATGATTCCCGTGTCCACTCAACTCCTGTGCGGATAAGTAAACTGAGCCACTCTCAAATCCTCCACAAGCTTCGCAGACGCACCCTGTGTGTCACCCCCCCCGACAGAAAGTAACCCGGAGAGAAAAAGCATCAACAACATATTCTGCAAGAAGAATTCAGCAACTCCACGACACGGTGACTGATCTTCAGCTGTTTCTGTCTGAGCTTAGGAATTCAGTGTCTGGACAAATTGAGGATGCCAAGGTATATGTGAGAAATGAGCTGCGTGTACAATTTGTTTCACAGTCTGACTCGCTCCACTCTCACATCGATTCTCTGAAGGCAAACATTGTTGAGCTGAACAAACAGATATCACACTCAAAAAAGAGAATCAATCATTGAAGACTCATGTGGGAATATTTTTTTACTGAATTAAGAAAACTAAAACCCACTCAATCACATGACTGCGGTACACAGTGATCTGGATATTCCGATTAGTGCAGCACCAGCCCACCCCCTCACCCCCTGCAGCACCAACCCCACCCCCCCACTCACCCTCTGCAACATCAACCCACCCCCTCACCCCCTGCAGCACCAACCCACTCGCTCATCCTCTGCAGCAAGACACCAGCAACCGAGGAAGCCTCTGCTCCAGCTTCTGTGGCTGCAAACGAAATGTCCCAGAAGCCCGTTGATCCGAGAGGTGAAACTGCAGTTCCGCCCATGTCAGCAGCATGGACAGCATGACAAGCAGGATCCCTGTCAGGATGATGAATACGCCAATACAGAAGTGAAACATGCAACAGAACGTGAAGAGAAGAGAACTCCTCCAGAGACAGTTATCAGCGGAGCCTCAGAACTGCCCACCACGAGTGCTCGAATCCAAAACAGTCCCAGCAGTGTGCAGGGTGTTCTGTCAACACGGTCAGTGTCCGACAGAACTTCAGTGCTACTTGTTGGTGATTCTGCTGTCAGAGACATTGACCTGCGCAGAATAGTGCCTCGACAACACTTTGTGTCAAAAGTATGTGTCTCAGGCATGACAACAGAAGACTTGTTTAACTGGCTACAACATCAAAAGAGTTGTCCTGCGCTCAAAGTATTGATTATCCATGTAGGGATCAATGACTGTAGAAAGACAGGAAAAATCCCCAGAGAGACATGGTGTGACCTTATCCACCTGGCCACCCAGATTTTTCCAAATGCCAAAGTAGTCATCAGTTCTATAATACCCGCGAGGGGCAAACACCACCTCAATACCCTTATTTCACCCACTAATCTCAACATCCAAAAAGCCTGTGAAACGCTGAACGTTGATTTTATGGATAATTACACTACATTCACAACCACTGAAGGAAAGCCCAAAACTTGTGTTGTACAGTAACCTCATCCATCCCAGTGAAGCAGGTACTGCCAAACTGGCGATGAACTTTAAGCAGTTCTGTTTCCCCTTTCAGTCCCATGTTTTTAATTCAAGACAGAATGGACCGTTGACTTCTAAACGTCAAAATGGGTCTGTCAATAACTGGCTTCAATCCCAAATCAACAGAACAGGCTGTCGGATTACAGGCAGCAAAGCAGCGCCCCAACTACTGAGTGTCCACCGGCAGAGTCCATGACCCACTATCCACCCCTTTTCCGCAGAACCAATCCACTGCCCCCTCAAACTTCAAGTGCCTCTGACCGTGCCCCCCGCGGTCCTCTTCCCGCTCCCCCCCCCTCCTCTCAGTATAGCGGCGGCCAGACAACTCCGCTACACCAAATCCCTCTCCGCTATCCTCCATGCCCGGGAATGACCACTGCAGCGCCGGGTCGTCACAGGTTTTATGAACCGATGTTCAATGATGACAATGCCTTCACCATGACACAATCACCGCCTATTCCGTATGACCAACTTCTGTTTAACCTGATGAGATCTTACATAAACACACATCAAATGCAACAAAGTCAATTTGCTGGTTGAGAATACATTAGTGTGTGTGTGTGTGTGTGTGTGTGTGTGTGTGTGTGTGTGTGTGTGTGTGTGTGTGTGTGTGTGTGTGTGTGAGCGCGCGCGTGCATGCGGGCGGGTGTGTGTGTGTGTGTGTGTGTGTGTGTGTGAGCGCGTCCGTGCATGCGGGCAGGTGTGTGTATGTGTGCTTCCGTATGTTTGTGCATGCGAGGGTGTGTGTTGTAATAAAAAAAGAGAGCTCCGGCGTGGGGGGCTGAGCATTGCATCGCTGGACTTTGGTGGAGGTCACGACGTCTGTTTGGTCCGGAATATTTTCTTTGTGGACAGCTGCATCAGGCCACTGCGGTCGCAAGTCGTGTTGTGTGTGTGTGTGTGTGTGTGTGTGTGTGCAGTCTGCGTGAGGTGAGCAGGGCTGCCTTTTCACTGAACAAGTGGTCAGTCTTCACACGTGTACATAATATAGGAATAGTACAAAATATTGCGTACTTCCGCTTTTTTTTTCCCTTTCACATATTGTTCATTTTTTCCCCTCACATTGTTACTTCATTTGTTTCCTTGAATATGTAGTTTGATTTTGTAACCTCTGAGATTTAATGAGACTAGTTCAGTGCTTGTGTATTCCTTGAATGGTTTAATTTTTCTTGATGTGCATTGTTAATTGTCAATTTTGAAACAGTGATTTAAGTTAGATAACAGAACTAGTTTTATTTGTATTAAATGATTCGCAGTCTTTAAGATTGTATTGTATGTATTCACCTGTGTATTACGTTGCATAAAGCAGACTGTGCATAAGATTATAGTTGAATATTGACTGACGTTTTTGTAACACTATGCCTTCTGCGTTAGACACATGGCCCGCACAGGAGGGGCTTCGATTAGGATTTTTAAATATCAACAGTGCTAGAAATAAAGCCGATGAAATTGCAACGATTCTATATAATAATGGCAATAACTTTCATGTTTTTTGTATTGCTGAATCTCGATTAACAGATTTTATTCCTGATTCCGATATGTACATACCTAACTATAATATAAACCCGACTTGATCCAGTTACACCTAAGTCAACTGGATTACTTTTGTATTGTTCAAACTCAATAAACTTCAAAAGAATGCCCCATTTGGAAACATATGATGTTGAATCTATCTGGATAGAAATTACTTTTAGACATTCTGAACCAATTTTGGTAGGATTTCTATATAGAAACCCAGCTGAAACTACCGACTGACTGGTATGACAAGTTTAATTCAATGATGGATGCTGTAAATTTTGAGTCAAAAGAATAATTCTTTTCGGTGATTTTAATATAGATTTGACGAAACCTGGAACAAAATGGAGTCGTGTTTATGCTATGTATGGATTAGAACAAATAATTGATCGACCGACACGTATATTACTGAACATACTGAAACTCTAATTGATCATATTTATGTTAACACAAAAGTAAACATAGTCGAAATGTGTTCCGTACAGACCGGATGCAGTGACCATTCATCTGTTTGTTTAACATGGAGAAGAAAGGTAAGGTATCAAATTCCCAAGTTTGGGCATAAGGAAATCTTTTACCGATGCTTTACACATTTCGATAGAAACGCTTTCCTTTACGATTTACTTCACTCAGGTTTAGATTATGTTTATCAGATAAGAAACCCCGATGACGCTATTAACTTCTGGATCAATACATTTAATTCAGTGTATAATAAACATGCTCCTTTTGTAAGAAAAAGAGTGAAATATGTAATTAAACCTCCTTGGCTGACTAAGGAAATAGACAATGAAATATATAAAAGAGACCATTATCTCAGGTCAAAAAACAAAGAACAATTCAGAAAACAAAGAAATAGAGTTAATTCTATGAAACGAAAAGCGAAGAAAAAATATTTTCAGATTTATTATCTTCTTCACCGAATTCAAAAGTGATGTGGAAGGCTATTAATCTTTTAACCAATAATAAATTAAAGGCTTCTCAAAATCCAGTAAAAGACATATCACCAGGAGATCTTAACTCTCATTTTGCAAATGTTGCTAATAACATAGTAATGTGTGATAAAACTAATGAGAACGATTTACAAGAGTTACAACAATATTGTCGTTCAAAAAATGTCACTTCTTCGGTTTTTCTCCATACCGTATATTTCAATAAATGAAGTTTTTTTATTGGTTGCTGAATTTAAAACAATCAGGAGCCAGAGACATGGACGGAATCGATGGAAAGATATTAAGAATCTCTTCAACAGTTATCGCTGATACACTTACCTATGCTTATAATCTGTGTATTGAAAAAGAATATTTCCCCGTAAATTTTAAACAGGCCAAAGTGATACCTTTGCTCAAGAAGGGAGATCCTGCCAATCCCTCTAATTATAGACCCATCTCAATTCTTTCCCTTTTGTCAAAACCAATTGAAAGACATGTTCAAATGCATTTAAATTCTCATCTGAAGTATTATGATCTCATTCATGAAAATCAATCAGGTTTTCGACAAAATCACTCTTGCCATTCATCTCTCATACAGCTTATAGATAAATGTCTATCTAATATAAACAATAATGAATTTACTGGGAATTCTTTTTGTTGATTTTGCTAAAGCTTTTGACGTTATTAGCCATTTCACATCTTATAAAAAAGCTTACACATTACAAACTATCAAGTAAGGCTATAGAGTTTATCAGATCTTTTCTTACTGATCGCCAACAACTTGTTGAAATTAGTTCCAACAGGTCTCAGTTACTTCCTTTGAAATTTGGTGTTCCTCAAGGATCTGTTTTAGGACCCCTCTTATTTTCAATCTACATAAATGATTTGCCTTTATATATAAAGTGCGGTTGCGAAATGTTTGCTGACGACACTTCACTGCAGTCAAATAGCGCTAATCCTACCATTCTTGTAAGTAACCTTCAGAGTAATATCAATAGACTAATCTATGGACAGAAATGAACCACATGGCCCTCAATGCAGATAAAACTAAATGCATGTTTGTGACTACACGTCAAAAACGACAGAAAATGAGTTTCCCGTTTGCATCATTATATGTCAAAGACCAAAAGATTGAGGTGGTAACATCTCATAAGATATTAGGGGTTATTATTGACAATGACTTATCATGTATGATCACATCACTGATCTTGGAAAACATATATCCAAAAGAATTTATCAACTTACAAAAATAAAACATTTTCTTAATCTTCAAACCAGGAAAGGAAAGTATTCTTTCACGCACACATTTTATCTCTTATTAACTATGCGTCCACCTTATGGGATAATTCTAGTGAAACTAATTTGAAACAAATAAGTCGTCTTCACAAAAGAGCTATAAAGATATACATCTGAAATCTACTACTTTGAGAGTGAGTGATTACAGAACATTAAATATTCTACCGTTTAAAGAAAGACTCTTCTTCAACAAATGTTTATGTATGTACAATGTAGTGAATAGAATAGCTCCAAAGAAATAATCCAAAACTTGTTATCAATGAAAACAGACACTCACACAAGCTTTCCTTCCCCAGACCCCCCGCACAATCTCTACAAATCTAGTTTTACATATTCTGGAGTACGATATGGAACAATTTACCATCTTCTTTAAAATCATGTCATTCGAAAGGAATATTTAAAAGAGCTCTTAAAAGGAATTTGATGGAAAAATTATCGGATGATTAATGCTTATTCAATTGCCAGTTTCTCTCTCTCTCTCTCTCTCTCTCTCTCTCTCTCTCTCTCTCTCTCTCTCTCTCTCTCTCTCTCTCTCTCTCTCTCTCTCTCTCTCTCTCTCTCTCTCTCTCTCTCTCTCGTATATGATGTGATATGTAATGTTAATTACAATATTTACTTAACTTGTACAATCGTTTTGATAGCATTATGATCCTTTGAATGTGTTAATTGCTTTAATATTTTTTTTTTTTTCTTCATAATGTGTTGAAAAATGATTTGTTTGATGGTTCCTTCAATGAGTTTTTCCCCCCCCCTTTGTGAGGGCAGGATGAAAAAAAAGCTGTAAAGCTTTAAGCAACTACCACCAAGATGGGGTAAATAACATAGACGTTAAAGTAAATGTCCAGCTGGGCTCTTAATCAGTCCTTGAACAACTTCAAAAATGTTTGGTTCGTTGGAGATGACGTCTTCAAAGGCTGACATCGACGGTTCAGTGTTCAACAACCAAGCAGGTAAGTAGTGTGTGTGTGTGTGTGTGTGTGTGTGTGTGTGTGTGTGTGTGTGTGTGTGTGTGTGCGTGCGTGCGTGCGTGCGTGCGTGTGTGCGTGTGTGTGTGTGTGTGTGTGTGTGTGTGTGTGTGTGTGTGTGTGTGTGTGTGTGTGTGTGTGTGTGTGTGTGTGTGTGTGTGTGTGTGTGTGTGTGTGTGTGTGTGTGTTTTCTGCCCATGTGTATAGATGCTTATCTAAAATAGACGTGAAAACTTCATTACGATACTTGATAATGGGATACCACGGTAATTGTCAGGGCTGTTGGTGTCTTCTTTTTTGAATAAAGGAACCATAAATGAGCGTGACCAATCGTCGGGGAGAACCCCGTTATCATAAAGACTGTTGAACAGTTTAGTAAGGAAAGGTGCAACAGTTTTGTCAGCTGCTGTGAGAAATCCACCAGGTATTTCATCTAGTCCTGATGTTTTTCCCATTTAAAGTTTACGAATCGCAAGAAAAACTCTTCAGTAGTTATTTTTTCATCTAAATCAGCAATGACTGTTAGGTTGTTTTGCTCTTCAGCATCTGTGAGCATGTTATCTTCACCTAACATTTCTGTACGTTGTCCTAAAACTTAAGTAAAATGATCTTTTCATCGTTGTTTGTCGATATGGGCGTGGTTTTGGATTTGTGGTCTTGCTCTAAATGTCCACCAACATTTTGAGCTGTCGTCTTTATTTTGTACTAATAAAGGAGGAATCGACTGACAACAGACTTTTCTTTTTTCACCAAGTTTAGATTGATATAAAGATCGCTCAGTTAGGAAAAACTTGTTCATCCTGTTCTTTTCCTGCCTGTGTGTACCTTTTCAAGGAACGGCAGACCTGTCGTTTCATCTTCCAACAATCCAGGTCATGCCACCTGTTCGTGCCCTGCGCACTGCCTCCAACAGAAACCGTGCAGCGCACGCACTGACCTGCTGTTAACAGCAGCGACACACACTGACTCAGAGCTGACTGGGAGCTGACCTCAATGCCCTGACCTGCTGTTAACAGCAGCCACACACACTGACTCAGTGCTGACTGGGAGCTGACCTCAATGCCCTGACCTGCTGTTAACAGCAGCCACACACACTGACTCAGTGCTGACTGGGAGCTGACCTCAATGCCCTGACCTGCTGTTTAACAGCAGCCACACACACTGACTCAGTGCTGACTGGGAGCTGACCTCAATGCCCTGACCTGCTGTTAACAGCAGCCACACACACTGACTCAGTGCTGACTGGGAGCTGACCTCAATGCCCTGACCTGCTGTTAACAGCAGCGACACACACACTGACTCAGTGCTGACTGGGAGCTGACCTCAATGCACTGACCTGCTGTTAACAGCAGCGACAGACACTGACTCAGTGCTGACTGGAAGCTGACCTCAATATCGTTCATTGCGTCATCCGTTGCTTGTTGTCCTTCATCTGAAATCAAATTATTTCAATATATCTGAGGGGTTTTGTTTGTTTGTTTGTTTTCTGGGTCCCGTTTTATTTATGTACGTTTTCTTTTACTTCATTTTCGTTTGTTTTACCATGTAATGTAATGTAATGTAATATAATGTAATGTAAAAGGATATTTATAGGGCGCTTTACTCCGTGAGTTCCCAAAGCGCATATTACAGAAAACATGATAAAATTATAAATTCTAATTCACACACACACACACACACACACACACACACACACACACACACACACACACACATACACACACACACACACACACACACACACACACACACACACACACACACACACACACGTGCACGCACGCACGCACGCACGCACGCTCGCACGCACGCACGCACGGACACACGCACGCACACACACACACACACACACACACACACACACACACACACACACACACACACACACACACACACACACACACACACACACACACACACACACACACACACACACACACACACACACACACACACACACACACACACACACACACGCACACACACACACACACACACACACACACACACACACACACACACACACACACACACACACACCGCCGAAAAAAAAAATCAGACAGACAGACGAGCGCGTTCAACATCAGCAAACACGTGCAAAGTGGTAAGTGAATATCATTAATCAGTCCGAGGGAAAACGTGTGTCTTTAGGAAGGTTTTTAAAGTCTCTAAAGAGTCCGTGTTACGCAGGGAGAAGGGAGACTATTCCATAGAGCAGGTGCGTGGTAAGAGAAAGATCGTTGGCCTGAAGTTTTCAGGCGAGCGGAGGGAAGCCGAAGCAGACGACAATCGGTGGATGAGCGTAAGTTGCGAGACGGAACAAGAGATGGAGGAGGTCAGAGAGGTAGGAGGGAGCCAGATTATTCAGTGATTTGAAAACCAGGAGGAGAACTTTAAGAGTCAATGCGAGATTCAACTGGATTGAACATCAAAATTGATTGCCCTTACGCTAGTAACAATCAATTGGATGGGCAAGGGCTGTGACTCGATGTGATTTTTGAGACTGGTATACATTTTACATACTGTGCAAAATCAGCAGACCACACACACTACTACTACTACTACTACTACTACTACTACTACTACTACTACTACTACTACTACTACTACTACTACTACTACTACTACTACTACTACTACTACACACTACACACACACACACACACACACACACACACACACACACACACACACACACACACACACACACACACGTCCGTGTACATAAGAGGCACACAGGCGCATACCGTTGGATTTGGGTTCCTCTGTGCAAGCACAATGGGAGATGGAAGGGCGTGCATGTTATTGAAAACTCTTTGTATTGTTCCTTTTGCTTTGGTTTGGTTTGAAGATTTCTTTTTCTTCCTCATTATCTAATGAATGTATGAAAACTCGTTAACTGAATTAAGGTGTGTCGCAAACCGACTCAGAGCTCTCCCAAAATGTGGCAAAGACTGTTTTCTTTCTGCTGCTGAAAGGAAGTCGCATTGAAACACATCCGGTTGGAATGGTGCTCGGAATAGGAAATTATTTAAAATGTTTTCAACATCCCTTTTTTCTCTCTCTCTTTTCTTTGTTTCCTTGACGCATAATCTGTCTCTGTCTCTGTCTCTGTCTCTCTCTCTCTCTCTCTCTCTCTCTCTCTCTCTCTCTCTCTCTCTCTCTCTCTCTCTCTCTCTCCTCTCTCTCTGCCTGGAGTTGAACAGAGTTCAGCGATGAGCAAGACATGTTTTCAGTCAGCCCCGAAGTTAATTACAATTATATCTAATTAATCGTCCCCGGACGTTCGGTCGTCAAACTGGAAATCAATAAAGGCTGTCCCACCCTGCATCTGTCCAATTTCAAAACACGTCAGTAGCGGCTGGTGCCTCTCTCTGAGAACTATCGCTCGAACTCTGTGGCTTTTTTTTTGCGAAGACAGTGAAGTGTAATCATCTCTCCTCCGCCTCTCTTCTCCAACTCTCCGTCTCCGCGTTGAAACAGAGTTCAGCGATTGAGAGGCACTAGTGGCCATCACAGTTTCAGGTCAGCCCCGTGAGTTAATTACCAATTATTGTTAATTAATCGTCCCCGGACGTTCGGTCGTTACAAACTGGAAATCAATAAAGGCAGTGTAGCCCACCCAGTCATGCTGTCCAATTTCAAACAGTGGCCAGTCAGTGGACAGCGGCATGGTGTGACTTTTCTGTGAGCGCAGATTCCAGTGCTAGTGACCAACGAACACGGCAGTGTGGCTAGTGACCAGTTTTTGGCGACAGACCAGTGAAGTGTACTTCTGTGGACTCCAGCCTGATCCATTCTGACCAACTCACCGTCTCCGCGACTAGAAACCATCAGACAGCCGCCAGCCACATTCGATTCAGTGTGAGGCACTAGTGACCAGTCAGTGGACAGCGCAGATTCCAGTGAGGGACTAGTGACCAGTCAGTGGACAGCGCAGATTCCAGTGAGGGACTAGTGACCAGTCAGTGGACAGCGCAGATTCCAGTGAGGGACTAGTAGTGACCAGTCAGTGGACAGCACAGATTCCAGCACAGATTCCAGCGAGATTCCTAGTGGGGACTAGTGACCAGTCAGTGGACAGCACAGATTCCAGTGGGGGACTAGTGACCAGTCAGTGGACAGCGCAGATTCCAGTGGGGGACTAGTGACCAGTCAGTGGACAGCGCAGATTCCAGTGAGGGACTAGTGACCAGTCAGTGGACAGCGCAGATTCCAGTGAGGGACTAGTGACCAGTGGACAGCGCAGATTGTGAGGGACTAGTGACCAGTCGCAGATTCCAGTGAGGGACTAGTGACCAGTCAGTGGACAGCGCAGATTCCAGTGAGGGACTAGTGACCAGTCAGTGGACAGCGCAGATTCCAGTGAGGGACTAGTGACCAGTCAGTGGACAGCACAGATTCCAGTGAGGCACTAGTGACCAGTCAGTGGACAGCGCAGATTCCAGTGGGGGACTAGTGACCAGTCAGTGGACAGCACAGATTCCAGTGAGGGACTAGTGACCAGTCAGTGGACAGCGCAGATTCCAGTGGGGGACTAGTGACCAGTCAGTGGACAGCACAGATTCCAGTGAGGGACTAGTGACCAGTCAGTGGACAGCACAGCGAGTTCAAGTGACCCAACAGAGTGCCATTGAACCCCCCCCCCCCCCCCATCCCCCACTCCCTTCCATGGCGTTTAGCAGTCTCAGACAGATGTAGGTCGGAGCTTGTTACGACGATTAGGCACACGGATCACACATTTCAATGGAGTCAGCAATGCTGTGTTAGACACACGGATCACACATTTCAAGGAAGAGACATTTTATAAACTGAAAATAGCACCTTGAAATCGACAAGTCACGAACTAATCTTAAATAAATATCAGCGAACCGCCCAGAGAAACGTGGACAAACGAGTCGCAAGACAACACACAACGCGTTTCGACCTCTTAGGTCTTCCTCAGGTGAAACAAAGACGGACAAAATCACGAAAATGCACTTAGCTTTGATCGCTTCAGATTGCTTCTGAGTTCAGCGCAAGGAAGGCGTTGAATGAGAACGAGGCTGCCATATCATACTCTCTCTCTCTCTCTCTCTCTCTCTCTCTCTCCTCTCTCTCTCTCTCTCTCTCTCTCTCTCTCTCTCTCTCTCTCTCTCTCTCTCTCTCTGCCTGCCTGCCTGTCTGTCTGTCTGTCTGTCTGTCTGTCTGTCTGTCTGAGAGAGAGAGAGAGGGGGAGGGGGAAGAGAGAGAGAGAGAGAGAGAGAGAGAGAGAGAGAGAGAGAGAGAGAGAGAGAGAGAGAGAGAGAGATTGTGTATAGGTGTGAATATGTTGTCCCCCCACCCCCTTCCCCCAGTCAGTATATAACCCATCCCCTTCTTCCCTCCACCTTCATACCATGAACACCTTAAAGTTACATGTACCAACCCACCACTTCAGTCTCAGCCCACAATATCTTCCCACTAAACACACATAATACCATATCTCCCACTATTTACCTTACACATAACTTATAGCTACCTTCCTTTCCCTTCTCACCACACCCTCTCTATTTCTCACATCAGTCTATTGTTTATTCAGATACTTGTCCACTCCATTTCCTTGATTTCATTTGGTTTTCTTTTCTTTTATATTCATTCACTATTTCTTCAACATGAACTCCTGTTCCATTCCATCTTCCCTCTTTCCTGTGTATATGTTGTGGAAATGTTGATAACTATGCGTACCCCCCCCCCCCCCCCCCACACACACACACACACACACACACACACACACACACACACACACACACACACACACACACACACACACACACACACACACACACACACACACACACACACACACACACACACACACACACACACACACACACACACACACACACGCACACACACAAGCACACAAGCACACACACGCGCACGCGCGCGCACGCACGCACGCAAGCACACACACACACACACACACACACACACACACACACACACACACACACACACACACACACACACACACAGTGGGACACACACACGCACACACGCGCACACGTGTGCACACACACACATGCACGTGCGCGCGTGCGCGCGCGCACAAACGCGCACATTTATTTATTTATTTGATTATTATAAAAATGTATTTTCTAAATATATTCTGTATTGTGTTTTTTAT
>JADBJO010008363.1:32500-37500 GCA_016801955.1 Conus betulinus | reverse complement strand
ACGGGTGAGGGTACTTGTCCTGATGTCTTGTTGTTGAGAGTGCAGACTAATGCCTGGGCCTTTGTAGGGCTGATGAACGATCCAGTTTCTTGACACCACTGAGCAATGCTGTTCAACTGTTGCTGAACTGCTTTCGTTCTTTCTTCAGCATTCTTTGGTGTTTTGTAGATCAGGCCGTCATCTGCAAATGTCATCACTAGAGCAGTCCCGTTTCTGTTGAGGTCTGCTAGGCCTTTAGTGTAAACATTGTACAAAACATGGGAAAGAGGAGAACCTTGTGGTAATCCCACAAAAGTTTTATGAGGCTAGAAGTCCAATCTCCAAATCGTAGGATGACGGTTCGCTCCCGAAGTGCCGCTGCTATCCATCGTGTAAGCATCTTACTGACTCCATAGTCAAGGAGTAGTTTCCATGAGAAGCGAGGACTGGACTTTGTTGTCTGCATCTTCCAGATCTAGTGGAACAGCTAGTGTTTTTTCCTTTCTTTGGAATCCTTCACATACTTCATAGGCAAAAGCGGCCCCATTTTCCCATGTACTTTTACCTGTTCTGTAGCCTCCTTGATTTGGTGGGAGGATTTGTCGACTTTCAAGATCTCTTGCGAGTTTTCTTGCTGCGATTCGTCCCATGAGCTTTCCTGCTATATTTTGCATGGTGTGAGTATACGGTAGCTATTTAGCTGATGCTGGTTTTTCCTGGCTTTGGTAAAGCTTTCAGGTAGCTGTGTGTCCAGTCTTCTGGGACATAGCCTTCATCAAAACTCTCCTGGTAGAGACTGAAGAGTTGGGCTCTCTCCTCTTCCGAGAGCTGTTTGATATCTGCATACCGTACTTTGGTCCTGGAGCACTATCCTGAGTGCATCTAGCTATTACGTCATTCAGTTCAGATTCTGTGTTTTCATCATCAATGTCAGTCTGAACTAGGTGTTGGTTTAACTTGGTCAAATATTTCTCCTTTTCCTTTCCTCCAGGTTTTCTTTGATCGCTCTGTTTTATGAAACGTTTAAGTAGCACCAACCCTTTCTCTAAATCTGTCTTCAGTTTTATGATCCCATCAGCGTCTACGATATCTGGGGTTATGTTTTTTTTTTTTTTTTTTTTTTTTTTTTTTTTTCCCTTCCATGCGACTATAAAAGTGCCAGAACTGAGTCAGTGTTGTGTCATACAGATTAAGTGACAGACAAAACTGTTGCCACTTGGTTTCTTTTGCTTCTTCAGTTTACTCCTTTTCGAATTGTTCAGTTTTTTTTGGTTCATGTCTTTTTTTCAATGGCCAGATCAGATCTATGGTCTCATAGTGAATCTCTGATAGTATTGTGTATGGAAGAGCATGTGTGTGCACCTGGGTTAGTATTCGTGTGTTGGTCGGTGGGATGTGTTTGCTATGTGTTTGATGTAAACGCTTTGATGTGATTCGGGTGGCAGTTGGGGGAACGTGGTTTGGGCGCCACTTTCGGTCTGCATGGGAAATATGTGGTCCGAAAGTTCCATGATGAATAGTGCTCCGCGAGTCATACCTGCTCTGTGTTTTGGTCCATTGGTTGAGGGTGTGTAAAGTCAAGATGACTGTATAGAGCGGGCGCTGTGATTCAGTTGGGGTCCCCGCCAACTCCCTGTCGGATAGTTAACGATAGTTTAATATTGTAGAATGGGGATGGTGATGCACTACGAATCCGGTACATAAAAAAAAAACGACAAGAGTACAGACAGAAGTAGCATTAGCATCGCCGGATCTCTAGACGGTGCATGTCTGCAGTTCAGAATTTGGTTACGCGGGGATGTGGTACGCCTACAAGGGGGGTGACCTCGCTGTTTATGCTCGCGCATTACGAAGGTAAACATGCCACAATCAGCACATGGCCAGAGGGTCTCCACGAGGAACTGTCTATTTGATCCAGAAAGGTTCCCAGAAGGTCAGGTTTTGATGTGGTGTGTTGGACCTGGATGTATATACGCAATATGGATGGACTACAATGGATTTGCTGAGTTACCGGATCCGGTATTTCGTAGTGCCTCCCAACACGGTACGTCAGTGGGTGCGGGACACATTTGTCACTGTAGGTATTAGGCCGTTAGGTGAGCAGTGTGGGTGGGTCATCGTTGGTGCGAGGCGTGGGGTGGTTCTGGTGTGAGCTTTGGGGATTATCATAGGTAGTCCGTGCGCCAGTCATGTTTTTCAGATAGCGATCGTGAATTTTGGCAAAGTGTATGAGTCTGTGTGCCGGCATTGTGTAGTTTCTGAAGAGAGCGAAAAGGAAAGAAGAAAAGAGAGATAGAAGAAGGAAGAAAGGAAATGAAGTAGAAGACCCAGAGAAGAAGAAAAAAGAGAGAAGAAACGAAGGATAGGTATTCTAGGGGTATTAAAAGGAACGCTCGCAAAACACGAGGCTGTATCCATCTGAACGGGTCCCTTCTCGCTTTTTCCACTTGTTCTCGCTCCTGCGGCTTTTCCGTGTCTTTGGCTCATCTGTTTTTTCCTTCCTGCAGAGAGATCCCGGAATCGGGGGGCTCTCGGAATAAAGCCTTTTTTCTGCACTTTCTCTCTGTCGCTTTTCTTTCTCTCCCTCTCGCACATGCACACCACAGGACTACCTCGTTTTCTGTTTTCCGGGTAAGTTCCCCTTTTTTATTATATCCGCATCTACTCTCTTGTGTGTCTGTGTCTGTCCATGTTCTTTCTCTCGCTCTTAGTCTTAGCTTTGTTTGCTTCTCTTCACTCTTCTTGGCTTCTATGGCGTTCAGCGGCTCCGGGAAAACGGGCAAGAGGTCCGGACTATGGCCGGCGCAAAAACACATTACAACGAAATAGGTGTGTTTCCCTTTTTCTCTCGAGGCTCTCGGAGGGGGGTAAAATTTCGACGGGGGCATCATCATTTCTCATTTTCGGAACGCTCTGCTCTTCGGTCTCTATCTCTATCTATCTTTCTTCTTCTGCTCTCTAGGGTCCGTCTCCTCTGCAACTTCATAGTCTTCCATGGTTAGAGCCTTTGTGCTGGGCAGAGCTGTCGGTTAATAAAATAGAATGTTGTGTGTATGCTTATTCTTTTGTCCAAGGAACGAATACCAAGTTGGGTTAAGCCAGTGCCGGGGGGGGAGCGATCATCATGGGGGAATCTCGGGTTCCTACTCTCTCTCTTCTTCGGGTCCGACGGAGGTCCTCGGGCTCTCTCTCTCGTTCTCTCTCGCTGCGTCGTCTCTCTCTCTCTCGGGTCGGTCTCTACTTCATATCCAGACGGAAAAGCAACGGTGGTAGACGGGGGATTCACGATGGTACCAGGATCTATCGAGCTATTTGCTGATGCTCTTTGTATGTTTGTCGTAATTTCTTACTATCGAGCTTTTACGGTCATGGCCGTACGAACATCATTCAGTAAGCACAATTAAACAAACGAAGCAGATGAGGCGGCATTTTAGAGGTTAATTTAGAGAAACACTAATTGTAAACTGGTTGTTCGTTTAGAAGACGTTATGTAGACGAGGACTACCTTGAGCGATCCGGGAATGATGGGTGCCGTATGGGCGATATCGAAAGGGAACCTTAAAGTAATCCATATAGTACAAATAATACCTAGGGTTCTGCGTATTTACCCAAAATTAAGGTACGGGTGCTTCTTGTCTTGGAAATGAGTACGAAACGTATAGAGGGGGGAGTGGCTGGATGGAATCCTAAGATCGTTATTCGAATGGATTACGTCCGATGAGTGATCCTTTCTATTCCTGGAAACCTGTTTGAACGGCCCAAATTGAACCCATTCCTACCGTATGCAGCAAGATATCTGGGTGCTGGAAGGCATGGATGAGTTGTAAACAGGGAATTAGAAAAAAAGTTCATACGTACATATTGCTATCAAAGCGATTTTTTTGGGACTTCATTGCACTCTTCCAATCAAAATGGGTTTTGGAGAGAAGAGGCAGAAAAGGAAAAATCCGCTTATCTGTCATAGCACAGTCAATAAAATGCGTTAGTAGACTGGACTCCGATGTGGTTAGACGCCGATGAATAGAATATGTAGACAAGCTTACGAGATGATGCTAATGCGGCTTAAACTAGATAGTTGGTAACTGGCTTTCGAGAGTAGTAAGAATATGTTTAATCGAGAAAATGGGGCTTTTGGACTAGTGTGGCTATGCCAATGATGTCGGAATATGAAGAGTGGTTTATATCTCCGAATTCAATGACAATTGCTTATATCATGTCTACAAGCATAAAATTGCACTCAGAGATTTGAAACTAGCGATAAATCTCATGGTAATATTCATTTAATATCTGTGTTGGAAACCAGAGAAAGTAGTTAACTTTAATTACATAAACAAAAGAAGGAGAGGAAGCAGTCTGACAAGGGTTGTGTTTTCGATTAGGAGTACCCACGCTTAGGTGTCGTACAAAACACTGGGTGTATTGGATTTAGAAAGTCCACAAAACTCTGTGTATTTCTTTCAATATGACTCATATCCACCATCAGTAAATGGTATAAGGGATCTTTTAACAAATGATAATTCAACCATTGTTGCCTTTGCTAGATATATAGTGGAAACTATGATATAAGAAATAAGAAAACTATAACCTAATAATTAAATAAGGTTTAGTCATTGGATGGTTCGAAAGTTGTAGGTCAAGTGTGCGTGCGTTTGAGAGGGTTGGTGGGCGTGGGGGAGGGGGACCTGAGGGGGTGTTGAGGGCGGAGGGGAGGGGAGGGGGGGCTTGGGGGATGTGGAGGATGGAGGGGGGGGGAGGGGGGCGGCGCGAGGAGTGAGAGAATAGTTATATTATGAAAGGGGGGGGAGGGTGGTGGGGGGAGGGATGGGGAAGGGGGAAGGGGGGGTGGACAAGCTACGAGAGCGGTGTTGGAGCGATGTAGGCGTATGAGGTGAGCGTGTGCTCTTTTTTGATTCTCAGTATGCGCGGCGTGATGTCATCGTTAGGACTGAGGGGAGGATAAGAGAGTGAGGGTCAAAGGAAGGAGATGGTGGGTCAGCTCAGGATAGGAAAAGGCAAGAGTG
>JADBJO010008363.1:5000-12500 GCA_016801955.1 Conus betulinus | reverse complement strand
CCTTGAATCTGATTAAAGTGTTGTTCCATAAAAGTTGTCTGCTGATATGTACTCTGTCCACATCAACTAGGCTCATACATGTTTTGTTTTTAAGATAGGTTTGTACTACCGTTTTCCAAAAGGAGCTTTTTATCTTTTCAATTCCCACGACTTCATTCAGATTACAGTTTATTTCAAAAGCATCCTAAGCCACTCAAGACCTTACTTATGTGCCATCTCGGGATCCGAGCCCATTTCTTGTCTGCACTCGTCAATAAACTTCTTGCCCATTCCAAATAATAGCTCTCTTGTGCCCTTTGTAAGTTAACCCATATTTAGCCCACCACCCATTTGATCTGTCATCTTCCATAATTTTCCTTTTAATTTTTTCAAAAGCTTTTCTATTACTAACTTTTCTTTTGCCAGAGAAATTTATAAAACATTCTGTTGACTGCAATAATGACATGTTCTGGTAAGCCAATACTCTGCATGACAAAAATCAACTGTGATAACAGAAATGTTTTGATAATGATTAATTTCCCATTAATTCCCAAGTCTCTATGGCTCCAAAGTTTTATATTTTTTTCGATTTTCGATTTTCTCGATTCTGTTTTTTCCAGTTGCCCTCAACATTTACAGCGCTTTTATCACTTGTGAAAAATATGCCCAGTATCTTCAATTTGTTTTCTGTTTTGAATACAAGGTCTCCGGTTTCTTGTCTTTGACTGCCTAATCTCATCGCTTTAGTCTTATGGCAATTCAATTTCAGTCCCGAGAAACCTGTGAATGTGTCTATAATATCTTTGGCTAGGATCATGTCTTCACTGTCCCTTCAGAAACAGTGTTGTGTCGTCAGCAAGTTTGTTTAATTTTCAAATTATTATTATTATTATTATTATTATTATTATTATCATCGTCATTATTTCCATCATTATTATTGATGTTGTTGTTCATGTTGCTATCAACTTGAGGTAGTTTTATACCTTTAATTTGACTATTTCTGATTTTGATTGCTAGTAGCTCCACTGCTAGCACGAAGGCTAGTGGAGAGAATGGACATCCTTGTCGAATTCCGCACTTGAGTGGGAAGGAGTCCGAGATCCACCCACCGTGGTAAATGTTACTGAAAGTTTCTGTTACTAAAATTTTAACCCCAGTTTTCTAAAAACTGCTCTCCAAAACCAAAAATTTCGAATGTTTCCATCATGAATTCTTTTGATATGGTGTCAAATGCTTTTTGGTAGTCTACAGCTAACAAATACCCCTGATGTATTCGTTTGCATTAACATATTCGATGGCGTCGTCAATTGTACGTATAACGCTCGCTATGTTTCTGCCCTTTAGATATCCAACTTGGTCTTCATTAATTAATTTACCGATCACTTTGACCAGTCTCATCGAAATCACTTTTGCCATTATTTTATAATCTATATTTAGTAGTGTTATTGGTCTCCAGTTACTAAGGGAATCCCTTGCTAGCTCTGCTCCTTTGTGTAGTAATATTAAAATGCCTTGCTTTTGTGTATAGCTCATTTCCCCTCTGTCATATGCATCATTAAACGATTTGGTAACCACCATTTTTAACTTATTCCAGAAGAACTTATAAAACTCAACTGTCAAGCCGTCTCTTCCCCCGGAGACGTGCCATTTTTCATTGATTTTAGAGCTACACCTGCTTCTTTTTTTGCGAGATCTCACCTTCGCACAGTCTGGCCTCTTCATTGTCTAATTTGGGAAAATGTTTGTTCGCAAGGTATGTATCTTTAAGTTTCCTTTGTGTGTGTTGGCTTACTATACATTTCGGAGTAAAATTTGACTTGTTCTGTGAGAATATCTGCTTGATTTGAACTGTCTCTGTCTCTCTCTCTCTCTCTCTCTCTCTCTCTCTCTCTCTCTCTGCTCTCTCTCTCTGTCTGTCTGTCTGTCTGTCTCTCTCTCTCTCTCTCCTCTCTCTCTCTCTCTCTCTCTCTCTCTCTCTGGCATGATAACTGTACAGGCATCATGGAAAGGAGATAAGGTAATGTTTCCATCAGGACCTTAACCAGGACAGTTGGGAGAGGCTGTCAGACTTTGCTCACGAATCTTAGTGGCACTTAGTGTGCCGCCTGGTCCAAGTCATGGAGCATCTCGCCCTCTCAGCCCCCCCCCCCCCCCCCCCCCCCCCCCCCCTCCTTCCACCCCGCGCCTTTGCAAGTTCAACATTATTCCATGATTTCACTTCTGATTGTGTGTGTGTGTGTGTGTGTGTGTGTGTGTGTGTGTGTGTGTGTGTGTGTGTGAGAGAGAGAGAGAGAGAGAGAGAGAGAGAGAGAGAGAGAGAGAGAGAGAGAGACAGACAGACAGACAGACAGACAGACAGACACATAGGCAAACAGATAGTGACAGGCAGACAAATGGACAACGGACAGACAGAGACAGAATGAGAGACAGCTAGAGAATAGGCATCGTGATCATGAACACACACGCTCGCGCTCTTATGAACATGGTTGACAAAAAAGTTCTTATGGGACATAAGGGAATTTGTGGCGAGTGCGATTATTCCGGTATTTTCCGGCAAGACAAAAGTCTTAACGCATGTCAGGCATGCGCAAAAACACTCCCCTTTTCGACGTATCCATCTCTCATACCCCCAAGGGGAATCGATAAATGACGGAATACCAGACACAGAAGCTAAGTATTTTTGAGGTGCCCGCAGAAGGCACCCAGTTGCCTCATTATTCGCAGACAATCCTGCAACCAGGTAATTTGCCACTTCCCAAGCAGATTGTTGCCTGCTCCCCAACGCCCCCCCCCCCCCCCCCCCCCCCCCCCCCCCCCCCCCCCCCATCCCCCTACTTCGGGCTCCATCTTCTTTAAGGCCTTAAAATAAATAAATAAATAAATAAATAAATAAATAAATAACATAAAATAAATAAATAAATTTAAAAAAAAATAAAAAAAAACACAACAAAAAACAAACAAACAAGAAGAAACAAACAAACAAACAAACAAACAAACAAAACCCAACAAACAAACAAACAAAACCAACACAAACAAACAAAAAAATCGGTGCCTTTTACAACTGTCATGGCAAATTAAACAACAAACAAACAAACAAACAAACAAAAACACAAACAAACAAGAAAAAACAAACAAACAAAAAAAATAAAATTCGGTGCCTTTTACAACTGTCATGGCAGAATATGGCTTTTGATTTTGGTTGTCTTTTACCATGTTCATCAGCAGTCGTTACATCAGTAAAGATTACAACTAAAGATTACCAGGAGTAGCTATTTGAGGTCCCTCCTGTTTTGCTCGTTGACTTGTTTCTGTTACAAGGCAGCTCTTCAGCTGTGACGGTGCATGTTTTCGCTGCGACGCGGCCATAGGATCAGCCATAACTAGGACTATTGGCCCTCAATGCAGCTACAACAACCTTAACTTTGGATGTTTCATAGCAATGCAACTACATTAGCCGTAACGATGTTTTGCATGTTTCATAGCAACGCGACTACATTAGCCGTAACTGTGTTTGTTTGCATGTCTCTAATCATTTCTACCACTTGTTTTCCACAATGCAGCTACATTAGCCGTGACTCGACATGTTTTCTACATCAGCTGTGACTCACATGTTTCTTATCCAATGCGGCTACTTTAGCCGTGACAATGTTTTCTCTGATCTTGTATGCTTCTCAGCGATGCGGCTCTATTAGCCGTGACCAATGTTTTCTACTCAATGCAGCTACATCAGCTATGATCTTGCATGTCTCTCTCTCGGCAATGCGGCCCTATTAGCCGTGCCCTATAATTTCTACTCGATGCAGCGACATCAGCTGTGATCTTGCATGTTTTCTCAGCAATGCGGCGCTATTAGCCGTGCCTTCTATCTTCTACTCAATGCAGCTACATCAGCTGTGATCTTGCATGTTCCTCAGCAATGCGGCTATATTTAGCCGTGACCTATGTTTTCCTACTCAATGCAGCTACATCAGCTGTGCTCTTGCATGTTTCTCCGCAATGCGGCTCCATTAGCCGTGACCCATGTTTTCTATTCAATGCAGCTACATCAGCTGTGCTCTTGCATGTTTCTCAGCAATGTGGCTCCATTCGCGTTTCGTGACCCATGCCGTTTCTATTCATAGCAACGCAGCTCATCAGCTGTGCTCTTGCATGTTTCTCAGCAAAGCGGCTCCATTTGCCGTGACCTATGTTTTCCACTCAATGCAGCTACATCAGCTGTGCTCTTGCTGTGATCTTGCATGTTTCCTACTCAGCAATGCGGCTATATTAATTGTGACCAGACTACACCTGTAAATGAAAGTAAAACAGTCTAGAAGTCTATCCAGACGCTCACACCTCATGCAGACAGGTCAGTCCCATGACCACCACCCCTTCCCCCCACCACGCCCCCTTGCTGGACTTCAACCCTCTCTTTCACTCCTCCTCTTCGCGTACCGTTCCTGCTGCCCGTGTCACACCACCCCTTCCGCGAGCAGGCCGCGCTCCCCTCTCGCGCCCTGACTAACATGTCGCTGGCCACTCGCACACAGTGCAGAGTACACACACTAGGCTAGCTCGTCCGACGCTGGTAACCAGTCAGCTGAACACACTCTTGAGATCGCACAGCACGACTCAATAACTGACGAATGTGGTCGGCAATTCCATCACTATCATCATCTCACCGCCGCCATCTTTGCAAGCGAGACAAAGCGCTGGCTGGTCATCCAGTCAGTGATGAGGAAAAATGGTCTTTCCCCCCTCACATGTGATCATTTGCATATCATTTTAATACTGTAGACATATAAGGCTTACTACGCACACTCTATTTCAGTCCTTTGATAGGAATAGTAACGAATGAAAATTCAAGACAAATGCATGACGTCAGTGGACGGCCCACAGGCACTGGAAGTACATTTTTACTACGGCGTCAGCTGACGGCTTAGAGGCACTCAACGGGTTTTAATTGTGACCTATGTTTTCTGTGATCTTGCATGTTTCATCAGCAATGCGGCTGTATTAATTGTGATCTATGTTTTCCACTCAATGCAGCTACATCTGCTGTGATCTGCCATGTCTCTCGGCAATGCAGCCATATTAGCCATGATCCAGGTTTTCTACTCAAGGCATGACTGTTTTTTTTTTTTTTTTTTTTTTTTTTTTCCGCAAGGCAGCTACATCAGCGGTGAAAATGCACATTTTGCAGCAATGCAGCTACATCAACCATGACTGTCTCAACAATTTTTCCTCTCTGGTACACATCAGCTGTGTTTGGCAGGTTTGTATTATATATATATATATATATATACTTTGCATCTTTTTCTTTTTTCAGCAATGTGGCCATGACACTGGTTTGCAGGTTTCTTAGCAAGTCTCCCTCAACGATCTTTCCTCAGTGCGGCTACATAAGTTGTGTCTAAGCATGTTTATATATGTAACTTTGCATGTTTTCCAGCAATGCGGCCACATGTTATATATATATATATATATATATATATATATATATATATATATATATATATATATATATATATATATATAATATATATATATTTTCCCAGCAATGCATATACGTTTGCCTACGTGAGCCGTGGCTATGTCTGCGAGTTTCTCAGAAAATCTTCCTCAATGCAGCCACCCAGGATGTGTTTTTTGCAGGTTTTCTCTCACCAATTCGGCTATTTCAGTGGTGATGATGACCAGCTGTATAACTCTGCATGCTCCTCAACAGTGCAGCTACATTACCTGTGACAAGGGTTACAGGCTTCTCAGCAATTTTTCAGCAGTGCGGCTGTATCAGTTGTGTGTTTGCATGTTCTTTCGGCAATGTAATGATGTAAGCCACGACTAGGACTGTTCCTCCACAATCCAGCGATATTAGTTTGTGACTTTTGGCCAGTACGCGTGCAGTTCTGACCCGTGTTGATTGATCCCATTCCATTCCACAGGGCAATAGAAGTACACACACGGTAAAGCCCCTTTTCGTGTCCAAAGATTGGGTATTTTACAGATGCCAGAGACAAGACCGCAGCAACGCCGAAGGTCTGCGATGAAAGGGAGTGAGGCAGCACATTGACGATGGCCGACCCGGCACAACAGGTGGCAGCCACCACACCCACGACGACCTTCACGGTACCTCCAGCGCAACAAGCTGCGGACTGGCAGACCAGCATCGTGGGCCCAGTCCAGGACGCACTACAAGGTCCTGGGGGCTCCCGGACCTGCGAATGCTAACAGACAAAACCGGCGGACAAGGGCGTAGCAAAGGCAACAAGAAGGACGGGCAACCCCCACAAGACATGATATATGTGTACACTTTGCTTGTGTACAAAGGGCTGTTCACTGGTTACATAGCATAACCTTGTGTGCAACAGTATGTTCCAGGCGCGTGTGCGCGAGGAGGATGTGTGTGTGCGCGCGAACGGCTGTGCGCGGGCACGCGCTTGTGGGTGTAGCTATGTTGATGACCTATGAACGCAATATTTGGTGCGTGTGTGTGTTTTCTGCACATATTATATGATGTTGAATTGTTAAAGCTTGCAAAGCGCCCAGCAGCCTACGTTGTTAGGTTGGGTGCTATAGTAAATTGTTATTATTTTCATTATGATTTCATAATCCTCAGACAGTCAACGCGCTTAGGTCCTCTACCTTTCGGTTATGACTCGGGGGTCAACACTTCATGCCCAAAAAATGAGCAAGAAGTGTCTCATGGCGCTTTCCCCCCCCCTTCAGTCAAACTCAAAGTTCAAATCCCAGGGGAATTGATGTTTTAAAAACCCCTTCAGCAGTGTTGGAAAGAAATCGGCGCAAAGCGCTGGTCAGAAATCGAAAGAAATACTGGATTATTAGCCGTTACCTGGCAAACAAATGGTATTGTCCTTATGAAACTGTTGTGACTTAAATGTTGAATCCAGTTACCGGGCAAAAAATATATTGTCCTTTTGAAGCTATTGGAGAGTTTAATCGTCGAATTCCAATACCTGACAAACAAAAGGTATTGTACATTTGAAGCTAAGGTTGAGTTATTCGTTGAATTCCTCACTTGCAGAAAACAAAGTGATCAAAGAAACACACTTAAAGTAATGGGACGTAAAGTTACGAAATTACAAGAGAAATGGAATTCTGAGGGTTTTTACAGGTTCACTATTATATGTACCTGTTCATATACCCACCGGGTATAATGCTTGTATATGAAAAAGTGACATTATAATTTCACTCCCCATGGAGTGGACCTAAGCGCAATACAATATCTTTGTGTCATGTGTTGCATGTATGTGAGAAAGGCGTGAAAGAGAAAGCATGTTGATTAGGTGGTGAGTGAAGATGGGTGAGAAGATGAAAGAGAACATTATCAATTGCCATGGGACCTAACAAGAAGCATCAGCCACAAAATTGCCTAGACAGTGACATGAACACATAGCCCGCTATGGAAGGTAGTGCATGAGATAGGGTTCAAACTGGAAAGGAAACCAACTTTTAGGCGGACTAAACATTGAAAGTGTTGATCAAATTATCCATAGCCATCACACAAACAGCGATTGGCGT
>JADBJO010008362.1:82500-97492 GCA_016801955.1 Conus betulinus | reverse complement strand
GTCACAGACCAGAAAAAGAGTGCTATGTGACAGAGTCTGGAGGTGATATACTGCTTTCCATCGTTGTTGAATACTTCAGGTTCTGTGTTCCAGTGACGTTGGTCCTGGAGACGGGTAAGATCATGATCCCATGAACATTTGCAGGCGAGGTAAGATTATCCCATTCCTTTGACGTCTCTCGCGCAACACTTGGTAAAGATCTTCAGAGAGAGGTGGGTAGCACCTGCCGGCTGGCGCCACGTTACACTCGCTCAACAGACAGTCAGGTGATATCATCCTCGCCACCCCCCCACTTCCCGCCTTCTCCCCCGCCCGCACCCCCCCCCCCCCTCCCCCCCCCCCCCCCCCCCCCCCAACACCAAACACACACACACACACACACACACACACACACACACACACACACACACACACACACACAAGCATACCTTTCCTAATCCTTCCTTCTCCCTCCCTCTTCTCTCTCTCTCTCTCTCTCTCTCTCCTCTCCTCTCCTCTTCCTCCTACCCCTCTACCTCCTCCTCCTCTTCTCCATTTCATTCCCCTCCCCCTTCTCTTCCTCCACCTCCTCCTCCTCCTGCTTCTTCTTCTTCTTCTTCTTCTTTGCTGCACCCCTCTTCTTCTTCTTCTTTCTTTGCCACACCCCTCTTCTTCTTCTTCTTCTTCTTCTTCTCTTCTCCTTCTCTTCTTCTTCTTCTTCTTTCTTCTTTGCTGCACCCCTCTTCTTCTTCTTCTTCTCTTCTGTCTTTCTTGTCCTTTCCTCTTTCTGCTCCTCCGCCTCCTCTTCCTCCTCCTCTTCTTCTCTTTTCCTCTCCGCTCCTCTCCCTTCTCCCTCTCTCTCTCTCTCTCTTTTCCGACTACGCTATGTACACTTCACCGTGGTCTCCTTTACCTCGCCGCCCCCTCTCACTGATTCAACCGTCCCTGCTCACCCACCGACCATGCAGACCATTTCATTTCCTTCCCGTCCTCTTCGGCTGTTCCCAGTGCGCCCACCTTCGCCTCCTCCTCTTTCTTCGTCCTTTACAGTTTTTTTTTTGTTTTTTTTTTTGTAAGTTGACGCCCCCTCACATCCCCCCCCCCCCCCCCCCCCCCCTTTTTTTTTTTTTTTTCTTTTAGTTTCAGCCTCGTAATGGGGGAAAAAAAGAACTGTGTTTCCGCATTTCAATCTTCATTTTCAGGATGATTTGTTCGTCCTTGGGGATGTTTAGCAATGTCTTTGAGAGCGTTTGGTTGTCAGTTGTTGTTGTCGCTGTTGCTACTGCTGTTGTTGGTGTTCTTGTTGTTGTTGTTGTGTTGTTGTTGTTGTCGTCGTTGTCGTTGTCATTGTAGTAGTAGTAGTTGTTGTTGTTGTTGTTGCTTTTGTAGAAATGATTGTTGTTGTGTGGTGCTGTTGTTGTTGTTGTTGTTGCTGTTGTTGTTGTTGTTGTTAAAGAAATGAAGTTTTCAAGGCTGGAGAATTGTGTGTTTGTGTATGAGTCTATGTGTGCGTGTGTTGCATGTGTGTGTGTGTGTGTGTGTGTGTGTGTGTGTGTGTGTGTGTGTGTGTGTGTGTGTGTGTGTGTGTGTGACCAATTGCTGATGGTGTTGCTTCATTTGCCAGAAATAATTATTGTTTCAGAACATGGCAGAATAATCTAAAACAATAGGAAAAACATCCTGGAAGTATTAGCACTGTTACAGTTTGTAATGAATTGCACGCTTTCTGTCCTAATAGGTGTGGTGATAAAACGTCCCTGTGGTTCTCTCTCTCTCTCTCTCTCTCTCTCTCTCTCTCTCTCTCTCTCTCTCTCTCTCTCAATTTAACCAAGTGAACATTGTGAGACTGAGGACAGGGCACTCCAGACGGAGACATCAGCCGCTTTGGCTTAAGGCTGTGTCAGGCCAATTGACATAGGCTAGAACACCAAGGCTAAATGAAAATGGTGATATGCTCTGCATAGTTACGCGGGGATTGTCTTCAATTGTGACAAGCTCCTAGTATAACATTATCAGTCTCCAAAATCCCCCCCGAAAGTCGGAGCGTGGCTGCCCACGTGGCGGGGTAATCAAAAACGGTCACACACGTTATGTTCTCATCCCCAGCTGATGCATTTGTACCATAGTGTTCAAGTACTTTGGCTGTTCGGATGATTCCTGGAGTCCTCTAGCCAGGGTACGACAACAACAACAACAACAACAACTGAGACATCACATGTTCACAAAATTCCACACTGGTGAGTCTTCATGTTGCCCATGCAGTACAGCCCCAATGACAGTGCCTGCCTGAGTGAACGAAGAAGAAGAAGAAGAAGAAGAAATCTAAACCTCATTTTTCATCTCACACTTTACGCTCAACCCCCCACATCCACCCTGCCCCACCGTTTTCCCTTCCCTTTCCGTACGCACCCACCTCTTTCCCTTGATTTCTTCCGCTGTGCATCTTTCCTTCCAGTTCACTTCTCTGTGTACGTCATTGTGACATGCCCATAGGGGTAAACGTGAGAGGGAGGGCACAGGGGGTGAAACAGAGGCCAGAGGGTCGGGAAGGCGTTGGGGAGGACGAGATGGTACTGCATGAAGAGTAAATGAAGTGACGTGCAGTTTAGCTCCACTGTAAAACACTTGAGGTGATGTGCCGCGCACTGACTTTGGCCTGAAGTCTGTTGATCCCATCAGATTTCTGCAGAAGCTAAACCTCTCCTGTGACGCACTTGGGAGTTCTTTCAGAACTCAGTTCTCTTGTCTACAGAGGGAGGGGGGGGACATGCATGCTTCGTCCATGAAATGCTTTCACCACAGGAAGTTTGCAGGCCAAATTGCCATCTAGTCCTACTTGCATTGCAATACTGTATGGTCTACCTCCTCCTCCAGTACTTCATGTAACTGTGTGTACATAATGACACTGAAAATACAGACCCCTTCATCTACACGTCACAGAAGCTTACTGTCTCTGGTGCTGGGGAAACAAATTGATGGCTGAAACAGATCAAAGAGAATTTCCTTATGGACCTGTAATCCTCAAAAGACAGCAATCGATCTTGTTTGTGTTAAGCAGGAAACAGGATTTTCGAAGAGAAATTAAAGCTGAACTAGATATTAAGTTGTTTTTGTGCTTTTCATATCAGTCACTTTTATTTATCGTGTACATACATACATACATACATACATACATACATACATACATACATACATAGCCATGTCTCCCTGATGAGTCCGATCCAGCAGACGAAAGGCCTAGGAACAGGCAAAATGAATAGATCTGTCTTCAAGAGGGATTAGAATGGTTCTCATATGGTGCTTGTGAAATGTTGAACATTTATAGATATATATTTTCCTGATTTTATGTTCTATTTCGTCCCCCCCCCCACACACACACACACGTCCCCCCGTCCCCCATCCTCTCCTTTTTTTCTCTTTTTTTCATCATTTCAATCTTTGCCAAGTCATTAATATGTATGTGTATACATATATATATATATGTGTGTGTGTGTGTGTGTGTGTGTGTGTGTGTGTGTGTGTGTGTGTGTGTGTGTGTGTGTGTGAGAGAGAGAGAGAGAGACTCTTACTCTGACTCCCCCCCCTCCATTTCCCTTCTTTTGATGATTATCTCCTTCCCTGTCCTGTTCCCCACGCTTTGCAGCTCATCGTCAAAGACCAGAGGACTCTACCGTATAGTACAGTCATGAGGGTACATGCTGGTTCCCTCCATTACAAAATACTTGAGGTTCTGTGCCTCAGTGACTTGACCCTGGAGTCTGTTGATTCCATCAGCAGTTGCAGCCAAGGTAGGTTTGTTCTTTTCCTCTGGCTTCTGGTGAAGGACAGAAGGGAAGTCCTCTGAAGTGGTGGATATGTGTCTGTCGGCTGGCGCCACGTAGCACTCTCTTAGTAGACTGCCTGCAGATATCTCTCTCTCTCTCTCTCTCTCTCTCTCTCTCTCTCTCTCTCTCTCTCTCTCTCTCTCTCTCTCTGTCTCTCTCTCTTCTCCAACTCTCCCATTCCTTTCGCCCTCCGCTACATAATTTTATTTACATCCTGAATTTCTCATCTGTTCTCCCCCCCCCCCCCCCCCCCCCCCCCCACCGCTTCACTACCCTCCGTTTTATCTCTCTATTCATCTTATATTTGTCACCTCTTTAATCCTCCACCATCCCCTCCCCTTCTCTCTCTCTTTTTTTAGCTTTCTGACTTGCACTGGAAAAGATGCAGTTTTTCTCATATTTCAATCTTCATTTTCAATGCGATTTATTCGTTGTTGGGGATATTTGATGAAGCCTTTCAAAGCATTTGTTATTGTTGTTGCTGCTGCTCTAAGATTTTTGTGATGTGGCTATTGAGTGCGCTTTTAGTTTTCGAGGGTGGAAGATGTTTTTGTTTTGTATCTTGCCAATTTCTTACATTGCTGTTCGTTTGGCTGAAATAATAATAGTTGCAGAACACAATAGGTCATAAAAGGGATTATCTGACTATATTAGCACCATCATTGCTGGTTATGAAATGCACATGTTCTTTCATAAAGTATTGGCAACAAATGTAGAATTCTGAACTGCAGTGATGATCTCTCTCTCTCTCTCTCTCTCTCTCTCTCTCTCTCTCTCTCTCTCTCTCTCTCTCTCTCTCTTCTCTCTTCTGTCCCATGTTCCAGGCTACTTCAGTGGCACTACCCCAGGGCTGCTCATTCCCATCCACGGTCACATTTCTGGCTTTTCCCACCAGTCTTGGCACAGGCCATCTGCAAGAAGCAGTCAACGATAAGTTGTTACAAGGCATCTCATTAAAGCAGAAAACTGCTCGCTGCTGAGTCACTTCGATTGTATTTAGTGGTTCTCCTTCTGATTGAACACATGGAAAACACCATCTATTATTATCATTATTATTATGATAAATACTTATATAGCGCCTATTCTCAGCTAGAGACCAACCTCTAAACGCTTTACAATCCACATTCGTTTACACAACGGGCTGTCTACCTGGTAGTGCCGACTGAAGAGCTGCCAGCTGGCGCTTCATTCAGTCGTTTCCGGTGTCACCCAGTCCATTTCATTCAATATCGTTCTCTCGTTTTCCACGCTTCCTTCATTCTTTCCATTTCTCACGCAGGGTGCATGCTAAGTGTAACGTCTCATCCATACCAACGGCCAAACTGGCCTTCTCTTCTGAAAGTTGGTGATGGGATTTTACGTGTGTGCAAGATGTTACGCGTGCGTTCACACACCAAACCTCGGTTTATAGTCTCATTCGAAAGACCTACTGATGCCCGTACAGATGACAATGATTGCCCGCTCATAGAACCAGTGTGAGTGAACATCCCTCTCTGAAGGCTGCCATGTCCATCCCGTGACAGTTCTAATGAACTGACCAATACCGGCGACCTCTACATGAACTCACAAAAGGCATGGACGTTGAAGGGGAATTGAAAGTCATGTCTTCATGAGAGCAGGGTATGAGGGGCCACAATTTTAGAGATTTGTGTATGCTGATCGATGAGGGTGAAGATGGTGCTGTTAAGTTCATAACCTATCCTGGCGTTGAGTAGACCAGAGAGATACACCTGCAGTGTTGATTACGAAACTGGAGCAACACCATCAGAGAAGCATCTGCTATGTGGATGAAACTCAACTGTCTGGTTTCAGTCTCCCCAATACTGACCACAGAAAACTCGACTGCAGGTAGGAGCTGGTCTATGCTATGCAGGAAAATCGCATAAAACAAATGGCTCTGATTGGAATCAAACCCACAACTTTCAACCCGGAATCCACGACGTTTCTCTCTCTCCTCTCTCCTCTCTCATTCTCTCTCTCTCTCTCTCTCTCTCTCTGGTTTGTTTCAGTTTACATCATCATTTTCATTTTACACGTTACCCCCTAAACCCTGCCACACCACTTCTCCACCTCCCCTTCACTCACTCACACACACACACACACACACACGCGCGCGCGCGCGCACGCACGCAGCACGCACGCACACACACACACACACACACACACCTCTCTTTCCCCTTGATTTCTCCTTTCCAGTTCACTACTCTGCACGTCATTGTGACAGGCCCAGAGGGGTAAAAAAAAACAAAAAAAACAAAAAAACAAAAAAAAAAAAACGGAGGAAGTTCGCGAAGAGAGGGAGGGGGGGGGGGGGGGGGGGTGTCTCAAGGGGACGGTAGCAAGGATGAGACGGTGCTGCGTAAAGAGTAATGAAGTGACATGCAGTTTTGCTCCACTGTAAACCACTTGAGGTGATGTGCGCCAGCGACTTTGCCTAGGAGCCTGTTGATCCCATCAGCTTCTTGTGGAAGCCCGATCTCTCCATTGAGGCTCCTGGGAGTTCTACCAAAAACCAGATTCCGGCCTACACATAGAGAGAAACTAATCTACTGGTGCCATGAAACGTTTCTTTCCTCAAAAAGTTACCCAGCATCATTCCCCTTTCTACTTACGTGCATCGCAACACTGGGTGGTTCCTCTTATTCCCGTTGTACTTGATGTAACTGTGCACCTGTTGGAAGAGGTTTCAGAGCACTTCATCTGCCAATGAGAGGCCATACATTCTCCAGTGTGTGGGAAACAAAACGATGGTTGAACGTGACTTGGAATGATTTCCTTTTCGACCAGTAGCCTCTAAAGACAGCATGCATTTTGTTTTTGTTGAACAAAGAGTGGATTCTAAACGGAAAGGAAATAAGTCAGAGATGAGGTCGCTTACACTTCGTCATTGTTTTCCCCATTCAGTCTCTTTCACTAAACGTAAGTCGATCTTTTCTGTCGTGCATCATGATTCGCAGAATAATGTACAGTTTCTTTTGGTTGGTAGCTGAGGAGACCTTAATTGACTTGCTGGACTTCTGCTTTCTGCTTTTCCCTCCCTTCCCTCCACACCACCACATTTCCTTTCTGTTCTCTGCTCCCTTTTTTCGTGCCTCTTACCATCTTCTCCATCTCTGTTTCCCTTTGTTTTCACATTCATTTCTCCTTGGTTTTGTTGTATGTTTTACACTTTGCATCGGAATAAGAACTCAAGAGGCTTTCTTGCTGACTTGAACCTTTATGTTCAGGTGGTTTGTAAATCATCAGTGCGGTTTAAAGGAGTTCTGTTGCTGTTGCTTGATTGACGCGCTACTGTTGAATCTGGTTTTGTTCTGCGGATGGGGTGAATTTGGTTCTGTGTGTATCTGCTTCTGACTTTCGTTCTTTCTCTTCTACTTTACATGTCTCCAAGCGGTATTGTTGTCCCACACCGCTCATTCCAGCTCCCCAGTTCGCAGACACACCTTGGTGAGTCATTTTTCCAAGGAATTTTTTATGTATCAATAGCAGGGAAACACAAAATGGCAATTGAAAAACACGTAACAATCAAAGCAAACTTGTCTCTATGTCAATCTCCTACCATTTTAATTACACAGCCATTGCTTACAAGGTGTTGATGACAACACATGTGCTTTAACAAGGTGTTGATGACGAATGTACTGTTTCTGTTACCTCAGTGATTTTCCTCTGATTCTCAGTCTGTTTATCTGTTTGTTCTGTCTGTCTGTCCTGTCTGTCTGTCTCTCTCTCTGTTCTCTTCTTTCTTCTTCCTCTCTCCTCTCTTCTCTCTCACTTCTCTCCTCTCTCTCCTCTCTCTCTCCTTCTCTCTCTCTTCATCTCTCTCCTCCTCTCTCTCTCTCTCTCTCACTCACTCTCGGCCCTTTCACTTTAACACTCATCTTTATCTGAGAGTTCAACACTGTCTATATACCTTCTTCTGTTCTGTTCCCTATTGTCTACAGATCATCGTCACAGGACCACAGACGCGCGTGCTGTAAAAGAGCACTGATGTTGACATGGAGTTCCACCCCTAACACTTCAGGTGTATTCAAACTACAGAACTTAGGGCTTCAGAGAGAGAGAGGACGAGAAGAGAGGAGAGAGAGAGAGGTGTCCTTACCTCTGTCTGGCGCCTCAGTACAGTCCCTTAGAAGTTCTGTTCATGTGTCCACGCTTGTCTCTTTCTCTCACTGCTTTTGCTTGGCAACGCAACACGGATACTCTCCTTTATTATTGCACGTGGTTCTCTTCGTGCACCTGTTTTTTCCCACCTCTCCACCCCCCAAAATCTCACCTCTTTCTCCTTCCTCCTCCTAACCACCACTAGAACTACTTATCCTTTTTTTTTTATCATAACCTTCCTCTAGTCTCTCCCCCCCCACCACCTCCTCTCCTACTCGTCACCTCCCCCCATTTGCTATTTATTTTTTTTTCTCCCCACCCGTTTACGTGGTTTGCCCGGAGTACAGAATTATAACAGCTGCGGTTTGCAGACTTCAAATCTTCGTGTTTCAGGATCAGGTTTTAGGTGTAGTCATCAGTGGTGGTTTGACAAAGCCTTTATCACCATTTTTGTTGCCCCATTTCCCTTGACAGATCCCACTCCGCCATCACTGTGGCTAGTGCTCTGCGTGGTTTTCGCTCAGCTTCATGCAGCAGCTCCACGCGTTTGTTTTCTACCCCCACCCACCACTCCATTAGCTGCATTTCCTTTCTGGTCCTTCTTCTTACCCCTCCCTCCACATACAACCCCCTTCACTTCTCTCTAGTAGCACCTCTCCTGCTGACCCCATTGCACTTCCTTCATTTCCCTGATCTCTTTTTTTTTTTTTTTCTTTCTTCTATTTGATTTGTCTCCTTTTTTTTTGTGGTCACTTCTGTCTTTTATTGACTGAAATTCTCCCAATGGTTTCAAATGAATTTCTCCATGTTCAGAAATGGTTTATCATCAAAGTCATTTGAAACAGCCATTTGAAAACGTGACGAGCTTTGCGGCACGTCATGCTGCTGTAACTGACACTGGCGTGGTTTGCTGCCCTTGAAATCGGTTCAGTTTTCAAAGATGGAATGATTTTTCCTTATGTTTTTTTTTTATGCGAGCATCAACGAGAGTGCTGGTTGTGCGTTGGGTAAAACATAATAATAACTATGAAACATAACACGGTATTTCTCTGAAAAACAAAACCCAACAACAGGAAAGACCACAAAAACGGTCACAGAAGGTCAGTTGTGTTTGATCAGAAATGTAGCCTCTAAACAACAATGACGATGACTTTCTCTAATCCCCTGTCACTCTGTCTAACCCCCTGTGCCTGTCTATCTGTCTCTCACTTTCTGTTTTTCTCGATGTTTGTCTCTGTCTCTGTCTTCTCTCTCATCTCTCGTCTCTCTCTCTCCTCTCTCGTCTCCCCTCTCCTCCGCTCCTCTCTCTCACTCAATCGATCTCTCTCTCTGTCTCTCCGTCTGTCTGTCTCCCCAACAGTCCTCTCACTCTTCTCTCTCGCAGTCTCTTTTCTGTCTCTGTCCTCTCTCAACATACTACTGTCTTTCTGGTCTGTCTTGTCTTCTGCGTCTCCTCTCTCGTCTCTCTCTCCTCCCTCACCCTCCCCTTCTCTCTCTCTCGCGTCCCTCCTCATCTCCTCCCTCTCCTCTCCTCTCTCTCTCCTCTCTCCTTCCTGACTCCTCTCTCCCGCCCTTCCTCTCTCTCTGTCTCCCTCCGACCTCTCTCTCCTCTGTCTCTCTCTCCCTCCCCCTCCCCTCTCTTCTCTCTCTCCCCTCTCCTCTCTCCTCTCCCTCCTTCCCCTCTCTCCCTCTAACTACCTCTACCAGTACCCCTCGCTAACCCTCCTCCTTAGATCTCCTCCTCCTTTTCTCCTCCTTATCGCCCCTTCCTTCTCTCTCCCTCCCTCCCTCTCTCTCTCATCTCCTCCCATCTCTCCTTCATTACTCCCCCCCCCTCCCCTCCCTCCCACCCCCCCCCCCCCCCCTCCCCCCCCCCCCCCCCCCCCTCCCCCCACCCCCCCCCTCCCTCCCCCCCCCCCCCCCCCATCCCCCCCCCCCCCCCCCCCATCCCCCCCCCCCCCCCCCCCCCCCCCCCCCCCCCCCCCCCCCCCCCCCCCCCCCCCCCCCCCCCCCCCCCGCCTGGCCATTTCAGTCCCAACCCCTTTGTCCTTTTCCTTGACTTCTCGTGATGTGCATATTTCTTTTCCTTCCTTCTTGTTCACTGTCTGCCTCCTCCAATCATAGACTGACAACGCTCACGCAAGGGAGAAAGAAGGAAAGGACGGTGGGACCGGGAAGGAGGGGAGAGAAGAAGCGCATGTTGTAGAAAAGAGTTCTGAGGTGGCATGCAGTTTTTTGGCTCCATTGTCAGACACTTGAGGTTCTGTGCCCCAGTGACTCTGGTCCCTGTGGCCTGTTGGTGCCCATCAGCACATTGTGGAAGTCAAGTCCTGCCCGCAAGGACTCCTGAAATATTGTTCCAGAGCTCATGTGACGCGCTGGGTCTGCAAACATAGGGAGCGTGCCTGCTGATGCTGCCTAACATGATCTGTTCATAAGGTCTGATGGCATCATTTCCTTTTCGCTGTTTGCACGGCAACCGCATACACTTCCTGTTCTCATTTCCTGCTTTACGCATTTCTCATATCTCTTCCTGTCTCCTCCTCCATTCACCTTTTTCCACCTTCCCCTTCCCTCCCCTCCTCGTCATCACGTTTCACGTTCCCAGTCATTATCTTGTCTGTTCTTCAGCTTTCTAGTTATGCGTGTTGCAAGGTTCCTCTTATCTTTGGTCTTATTTCTTGTGTTGCCAAGTTCTCTTTTTCTTCTAGTAGTTAGTTTTTTTTTTCATTTCATGGGTAGCAGTTTGTTTTATATACTATAAAAGGTACAAAATTTTAAAGTCACCCGACATGCAAACGTCAGGTCAGCTGATACAGAAAACGGCTTCAGTTTTTTAATACTGGACTAACTCATATTCGCTAAAAATCAAGTATTCCCCGTAACGTTTATTTGGTTGGATTGTAGTTGATACTGGGCAGACAACAAAAGCCAGCCATGAAAAACTGTTCTCAGTTCACAAGAATGGGATAATTTTATATTCCCGATATCACGTACTATTCACATTATTAATTTGTTCAGAAGGTTTACAATATGCAAGGACACAATTGGTGTAATTAGAATTGATAGAGTTTAGAATAAAGTTAGGAATATTGGTATCAGCACACCGTGATCGCTGTCATGAAAATCACGATGTTGAGGAAAACCAGCGTCCAAGCCACACAGTCTCACCATAGAAGTCGGAGCAAGGGGGGGTTGTAGGCTCATCGGCCTATGATCTCATGTAACAGCTCGTGCTTACAGAACCTAAAGAGCAATGACTATGGCAGCTAAAAAGAGTTCCGGCTGGACTAGGTCGAGGACGCACAAAAGAGAATTTTCAAAGCTTAAATTCATGATTTTTCCATAGTGGTATGCATGGGTAAGATCCATCTGTCTAAAAAGACAATGCCTTGAAAGTCCATCCGTCAAGAGGTTGCTGGTTCGAATCCCAGCAGCGCCAGGATAAAAAAAAACCTGATAGCAGAAGGGCATCAGGGAGGTATTTTCAGGATGCAGCCCGACCCCGTTAGAGTGTAAGAAGTTTAAGGCCGAAACACTTGTCTGTGGGACGAGAAAGGTGGGGTTCTTCTCTGAAGAATCTCTGCTGTCAGGCCCTTCATTGTGTTTATTCTTGGTAGGGTACAGGGAGCAGTGCATATTTCCTCTTAAGCCCCTAGTGTTTAATATATATATACATTTAAACATCGCAGATTAAAGAGATTAAACACAGAAACAAGCTGAATCACAGACGGTTATTTTTAATCTGTCTTTCCTATTTTTGCAGTCCTGAACAGATGTGTCCATCGATACAAATGACCGAAGTATGTATAATCTTTCACGACAGGCTCGATCAAAGATGTAGAGCGAGAAGGACGGGTATCTGGTTCCACTTTTCCCCACTGTGCAGGTTTTATCAGAATTCCACAGAGAACTAACCATGTGAGATAACCGTTAATTTGGCTGGGTGCCTTCTACAGTAAGCATGTGTGCCAACCTCCTCGTACGCTATTCAACGACGTCAGTCAACAGCCTGCACGTGGCCTTCAGCGGACAAGTGAACCAGAATGTGTGTGCTTCAAACTGACATGTTGACGCTTTCATGAAGATGTAGTGAACAGACTGCTAAGCGGAACAAAAGCCAGGCACAGAGTCAGTCAGACCGACAGCAGGGGGCACATGCCTTCCGAGTGCACGATGGTTCTCTTTACGGTGAGCAAAAGTACTGACTCTGCCCCCTTCTCATCTTTGGTATGATTTACAGTAGGGCCTGCTTACCTGCTGCTGTCAGTGCATGAGTAACCAAAAAGGTGCGAGAGCATGAAAAAAATGCCGAGTCAGTGAAAACTGCGATTGTCTCGTGACCAGTCAGAGGATGTGACTTTTAGGTGTATGGGGAAAAAATAAGTGTGGTTTATAATTAGATAAAAGAACCAACCAAAAAAAAAAATCTACACATCCCCCCACCCCCCCCCCCATCCCCTCCCCCCGATCTTTAGCCCATACAGACAACATTATCTAATTTCTATGGACGAGGAGGCAGAATTTAAACGACAGGAGACAGAATCAGAGACTAGGCTTTTGCACTGTCGTCTTTGTTTTTCCTGTTGATCTCTGCTCCTGTGACAGATGTGACAGATGCGATTGGTTATAAACCTGTTGAATCGTTTATTTCTGTTTGCTACTCTTGGCCATGGAACCCAAACGCCTTGCAACTACACACACACACACACAAGTGCCTGAAATTGATGGAAATATATCAATACCGCCCCTACTCCATACTCCCTCCATTCGATATTCCCTTGCTCGATAATCCATGTGGTTGTTGCTGCTTGATAATCTACTGTTCAATACTCCACGCAGACTAGAAAGAAGCTTCTGTTTGGAAAAGGGGGTACAAAAAGGAAACCTTTCCATTATTACAGCTAAGAGCTACACACACACACACACACACACACACACACACACACACACACACACACACACACACACGCACGCACGCACGCACCCATGCACGCACACACACACACACTTACACACACACACACACACACACACACACACACACACACACACACACACACACACACACACACACACACACACACACACACACACACACACACATGCACTCACCTTAAGCAAGAGGGCGGGGGTGGGGAGGAGGGCATCAAACAGGGAGAGTCCTGAGCTGCATTCAATTTTTCCCAACCTATTCCACAACTGCTTATGAAACACAAAAGCCAGGCAACCACACGCACACATGCTTGAAATTGATGGAAACGAATTGATACTGGGCCCGACGTTTCGATAGTATTGAGCTTATTCCTCAGCTCAATACTCTCTCTCTGCTCGATTTTTTTCCTGCTCGATAATCCACGTGGCTATTGCTGCTCGATATTCTGCTGTCTGATATTTCTTCACCCACAACGGATAGAAGCGTCTGTCGGAAAAGAGATTCAAAATTTTTTTTTTTCCAATACAACTTCTAAAGCCAAACACACACACACACACACACACACACACACACACAAAACACGTGCGCACACTCTCCTTAAGCAAGCTGGGGGAGCATCAAGCAAGCGGAGTACGGAGTAAGGCCAGAATCGAGCAGGGGTTATATCCAAATCCCTCAAATCAAGCATCAGCTTCTGCTATGCCTGACTGTCAGAGCGTGTGGAGCACGTACAGCTTGCAAAAGACCCGCGTGGCCACGGGCTGTTAGGTAACCATGACAGCGCTCACAGACCTTGCGAAAAGCTCAGCAATAAAACCGTGCGGAAGGAACGGCTGTCCCGTTTTGCTCGCAAACTGCGCACGTCCTTTAGATAGTGTGACTGCTGCGCGTGCATGCTAGACCGACAGTAATGCAGAAGCAATGTTTTTGGCCTGCAAGGATTAGTGAAAGAACAACATAGAAAAGAAAGATGCAAAGCATATAAACGTGCTCCCAGTAAGTAGTAGTACAGCAAAAAGAAAAATTATATCATAAATAAATCAGTCACTATAGCACTTTCTCCCCTTTTAGTGGTAGAAATTTTGTATGTAAGAGAAAAGACAAAAAACAACTGGTCTTCCCGGCAGGGAAATGAACTCGGGTCTCCCGCTCAACAGACGGGGACAATATCCACTATACTACCTAGGCACTTACAAACTTTGGTTACACTTAGGCTTATAAACCGTTATTGTTTAAACTGTACATCACAAAATTATCATTTATAGCCGTTAGTAATGGCTATTCTGGTAAAATAAATATCGGGCATCGTCCATGGCCCATAATGGACATATCTACAAATTTTCAGACAGATTGGTCCAGCAGTTTTGTCTGGAGCGAGTGGAACACATTTTGACCACGGACAGACAGACACACAAACAGCATTTCTTCGTTCCCATTGCAAAGTATTCCCTGTTCTATAAGAACTGGGAGTACAAAAAGAAAGAAAGAAAATGCAGGGAAGCGGTGCTACGGTAACGCCCTCAGTGATGGCAATCACTTGTGACACTCTTCAACACAAAGCATTCACTTTTCTGTCTCGATCTTTACCTCAGAGAAACAAATCCAGTTTGAGTTTTTTACATTGCGAGTGCAGCCGTCTAGACTAATCTTATGGGAAGAGACGCCATTTGTCACCGTTTTAACGAAGGAAAACTCCTAGAAATCGCGTGAAAATTACTTCCCCTCTTGGGATTTGATGACTCATACAGTAGATCGGACGGCGAGCAATTTGTTCTCTGTAATTACTTTACCTCTTTCTTTCTTTCTTTCTTTGTTTTTCCTCTTTTTCTTGATTGACAAAAATATTAAGACTGGAAAGAAAGGGTTGGTTGGCTTGCTGGAATCACACCTTTTTGTTCTTTATTTGTTTTTAGTTTTAACCTTATTTCACTCTTTCAACGTGGCCAGTGTATCAGCCATACTATGCATCTGGGCTTCTCATTTCTGCATTGACTCAAACGATGTTAGACGATTGATGAGTCACTATAGCGCGAAGGGGAGAAACTTTATGCAAAGATTTGACAACGGTTATTTGCCTTTTGTCTTTTATATAGCTGGAAAATGATTCCTTCAGACATAAACAGTTACTGTTTACCAATTGATGCGTATCTAT
>JADBJO010008362.1:60000-67500 GCA_016801955.1 Conus betulinus | reverse complement strand
AAGTGGATGAAACTCGACTGTGTGGTCCCAGTCTTCCCAACTGAGTCCGCAGCAAACTCAACTCTGGGTAGGAGCCGGTCGAGGCAGAAAAACCCACATGACTCTGATGGGATTCGAACCCACGACCTCCCAGCCGGGAGTCCGCGACGCTAACCACTTCGCCACGATTTTAAAGTCACCTGACATATATGTATCAATATAACTCTTCAGACCAGCTGATACAGAAACTGTTTTCAATGTACAAGACTGGAAAAAATCATATTCGCAAAAATCACGTATTGCTAATAATTTCATTTGTTCGGATGGTGGTTCCCAATACCTGCAAACAAAAAGGCCTGCTGTGAAAAACTTTTTAAAGTTTACAAGAATGGAATGATCTATATTGCCATGTCAGTTGCTGTTCACATTGATAATTCGTCAAGAAGGGTTCAGCTCAGAAGGTTTTTGATATGCACGGAAACGAATACTGTAACTGAAACCATACGCATTGTTATATCAGTACCACATCTGCCATCACAAGCATAATAGGAGATGGTGATTGGGAAAAAAGTTGGTGTGGTTACTGTAATTCATTTTTTTTTTTAACCTGCCGACCCTTTTTTTTTTTTTATGGTAATAAAAGACAAGAAAGAAAACAAACACACAGACAATTCTTTTTGATCGTAGGTATTTATAGATAACGAATTTCTCACCGTCTGATCTTCCATATCAGCCATTAAATCCCAAACCACGACGAGGGTAGGTGTAGGTCACACATTAAAAAAGAAACTTTCCTTCCTTGAACCGGCGCAAAATGGAGTCTTTACCGTAAGAGGAGACTAGACTGCTGTGTTCACACTGTGTAAATACAAACCGGATGTGTTTGACTGATGATTCGGGTCCAGACATCAAAGTCAACACTGTGCATTATGCGGTGTCAGCTAGCATGAGTCTGTTGTCATATGTTCTTGTTTGTTTTCTTGTTTTAAGTTCTCGAACTACCCACCCCATTTTCCCATATTACCATAATCTAGGCCTCATTACAAAAGCAAAATTCTGAACACAGACTGTAATTCTGATATACAGTGACGTCATGTTGACTCCTTTCTGAAGTCGTTGGAACGGTTCACGAAAATGTGCTGGCTAAAGAATGAAGAGGTGACAAGATTTCGCTCCCTTGTGAAACACGTGATGCGATGTGATTCTGCAGCGTGTTTCTTCCACCAGCATTTCCAGAAGCCAAGCTTCCAGAAAAAAAAGATCTTCCAGTGCTGTGAACTGTGATCTCCAAAGAGGAGGAGGACTGCAGCCAGTGTCACGTTCTGCCATCAAGGTCTGGGTTCATTCCTTTCTCGCTGCTTCCATCGTGTTTCTCCAGCTCTCCCCGTTCTGGCACGACCCCCACGTCACCTCCTTCCGATTCCATCCCGTCCTGCTTCTGTTCTTTTTCTTCCTCTACCTTTCGCCTTTCAACTGTATATTTTTTTTTTTCTTTCTGCTGGTTTCTCTTTTTTCATTTATTTTCTTCTTTCGACGGCTTTTTTTTTCTTTCACTATCATTGATTTCAACTTTCAGGAAGTGATTATTTTGTTGATATTGCCGATCAGTGACACTGATAGTGTCTATTGTGTAGCAGGTAAGGAATTCTATGAAAATTGTTTGAAAACAGGAAATGAATTAAAGAAATAAAACAGATTGCAGTGTAAACTGGAAAACACGCCGAAATTCAAATAAACACTCAAAACAACGGAAATAACGCAGTTTTATGTACAAAACAAAACAGACACGTATATTTTCGATACATATGTCTTTTTTGATGTTACAAACAGTAAACGAAAATGCACAAAATTGTGCTCGCCTGATAGAAGTCAGCATGAAGCAGGCATGACTGTCAAAAATGTACACGTCTGTTTTGTATTGTACATGAAATCTGCGTTGCTTCACACTTTGTTTTGTATGTTCAAAAGAAATGAAAGCAAAATAAAATATCACTGCCGTCGTATCAGAGCCAACAGTGCCTTCATCACCTGCAGATTTTCTGTGTTGGGGGCATGTTGGGTGCATTAATATTCGGAATTACGGTGGTGCTCTCTCTCTCTCTCTCTCTCTCTCTCTCTCTCTCTCTCTCTCTCTCTCTCTCTCTCTCTCTCTCTCTCTCTCTCTCTCTCTCTCTCTCGTCCCTTTTGGTGTATATGTTCATTTGGATATGTTTGTTGCTGTTGTTGTTCTTCAGGGCATGGTGTAAAAAAAAGCTATTAGTCATTCATTTTACCTCAATAAAACATATTCGTATTTGTATTCTCTACCAACAGGTATTCTATCGCGATACGTATATATGTATGTATGTATGTATGTATGTATGTATGTATGTATGTATGTATGTATGTATATACGCATGTATGTATGCACGCATGTATGTATGTATGTATGATGTGTGCATGCATGCATGCATGTATGTATGTATGTATGTATGTATGTATGTATGATGCATATATGTATGTATGTATGTATCTCTGTATCTATATATCTATCTATCTAACTATCTGTCTGTCTGTATGTATGTCTATCTATCTATCCATCTATCTATCTGTCTGTCTGTCTGTCTGTCCGTCTGTCTATATCCAGCTTCCCTCACCTTCCCCCACCCTTCCCTTAATTTCTCCAAAGCATCATCTCATAGTCTGTCTTGTTCCCGCTCTGTGCAAGCCATCGTCACAGACAGAGGAATATGTTGTGTGAAGAGTAAGGAATGAGGGGACATGCAGTCTTCCTCTGTAAAACATTTGATGATGTTGTTCAAAGTAAAGAACACTGGTCTTCAGAGAGAGAGAGAGAGAGAGAGAGAGAGAGAGAGAGAGAGAGAGAGAGAGAGAGAGAGAGGAGAGAGGAGACGGGGGCCGGGGAGGGAGGAAGGGAGGGAGGTGGGTGTACCTACTGTCTGCTGGGGCCACATTTCATTCTGTCAACAGACAGTCTGCAGATCACACCCCCTTCTCCCCTTGCTTGCATTTCACAACACAGACTCTCCCAGTGCTGACTGTGCTTTGTGTGCCCGTCTCCTGTCTCTCACCCTTGCAGCCTCCTCCATCTCCACTCCTCACCATCACCCGTACTGCTACAGCTTCTTCTTGTCCTTCCCCGCTGGTCCCTCGTCTTGGATACCCTTCCCTTCCAGTACCTCTTGCTTCCCCTTCTTTTATTCAGTTGGTCCCCTCCCTCTTCCCTGTGTTTTTACTCCCTGGCGTGTCTCCATTTCAGAAAGAACGTTAGAGGATTTCAGATTACTATCTCTGCGTTCAGGATGGCTTAGCAGTCATCGGTGGTGTTTGACAAAGCCTTTAGCGCCACTCTGTTGCTGTTTGTTGAGAGATCAGCCGCCATCACAGCTGTGCATACTCTGCTGTTCTTCCCTGTGCGTCATGCAGCTCTGTGGGTCTGTTTCTCCCCTTCATACCTCAGACTTCATTGCCTTGCTGTCGCGCTTTTCTTTTTCGTTCAACCTTGTTTCTTGTTTTCACGTTATGAATTATTTTCTGGTGTTTGTTGGAAAGATCTTCAGAGTTTCAGTCTTTCATCTGCATATTCAGAATGGTTCGTTGGTCAGCTGGGATGTTTGACAAAGCCTTCAAACCATTCTGCTGTTGTTGTTGGTATGATCTCCCGACATTGAATATGGTTTCAGTTTTCAAAGAAAACAGGGAGAGGGGTTTGTAGCAACTCACTCCCACAGCTCGATCGTATGGTTCATTTCATTAGTAACAACTATGGAACAATACTGGATTACACAAAAAAAAAAAAAAAAAAAAAAAAGCAAACCGTCATCGCTGAAACGAAACGTCACATACCTTCATCACAAATGGACCACTCAGGACTACAACGCCGATATCTCTCTGTGTATGAGCCTGTCTGACTGTCTGTATGTATGTTTCTTCTCTCTCTCTCTCTCTCTCTCTCTCTCTCTCTCTCTCTCTCTCTCTCTCTCTCTCTCTCTCTCTCCTCCTTTTCAACGCATCCCCAGCTTACCCGTCACCCACCTCGCCTTGTCTAGACTCTCTTGTTCTGGTTATGCATCTTTCATGGTGGAAGTGAAGATGAGGAATGTTGGGCGAAGGAAGGGAACGTGCTGTATAAAGTCATGAGGTGACATGCACTTTTCACTCCATGATAAAACGCTTCAAGTTCTTTGCCCTGGCCACTTCGGCCATGGAGTCTGTTAATGCTATCAGTACTCGCAGAGCGAAGTCCTTCCCGCAAGGATCTGGGAACTTGTTCCAGGGGTCCTCTGAAATGCAAACAGGGGAACGTGTCTGCCAATGCTGTGTGAGAGTATCGCCACAGAAGGTCTGGTGGTGCCATTTCCTTCTTGCCGTTTACATTGCACTGCTTACGCTCACCCTTCAGTCCCGGTTGGTCTTCTTCCTTCACGTTCTAGACTTTCCCTTTTTGGTACCGTCCACCTTGTACCTTCTTGCCTTACATTCCTAGTCGATATCTCGTCTTGTTTTTCAGCTTTCTAGCTCGCTTATGTCAAACAAGGTTGGTTACATTTTTGTTGTCATTTTTCATGTTGCCCATTTATATTTCTTCTTGTATTGAAGCCTTCTTTTTCAATGAAAATCACCCTTTCTTTTACATACAATATAACTTTACACACATGCAAAGTCACCTGATACAAAGTAAGTCTTCTGGTTAGCTGAGGGGAAAACAGTTTTTGATTTATAAGTGAACTGTTTATTTTCATCAAAATCACGCATTGCTTACACTGTCAACTTGGTGGGAAAGGTTATGATGGCTTCAAAAATGATGGTATGATTAAATCCGAAAGAACACAATTGGAGATCAAATTGTTTATGTCTGTGTCGCCATCATCATCACCAGGATCATTATATAAGTACCACCAAAAACGTATCATTCATCATTATATCAGCACCACCATTTCCATCTTAATCTACATGATATATGTAGCATATGATGTTTGCAGTAAAACAACAGCACCATAATCACAATTACTTCAGAACCATCATACCGTCATAACCATCAGTAAGTCGGTATCGATCACCACCATTATAATCAACATAGTATGAGAACCACCATCACCATTATAAGCGTTATTGTGTCTGTAACATAATCAATGTTCAAAATCATCAATATATTAGTACCACCATCACCATCATCGATACCACATATCATAATCATCACTATATCAGTGCAGACCATCACCATCGTAATCAACACGATATTAGCATCGCCATCACCATTACAATAACTTTTTGTCAGTTCACTGTCATCATCATATATCATGCTACATCAGTTCCATCATCACCATCATAATCGTCCCCATATGAATACAGTCACAGTCACAGGCATCCCTGCTTGGGTCTACAGATCCAATTTCTTAATCACCAATGGTAGAAGCAATTTTTCATGTGGCTACCTTCTGCCTAAAGCAGTGGTATCGTCTGCCAGGGGGAGGAGGCTGAAATAGTGTGTGTGTGTGTGTGTGTGTGTGTGTGTGTGTGTGTGTGTGTGTGTGTGTGTGTGTGTGTGTGTGTGTGTGCGTGCGTGTGTGCGTGCGTGCGTCTGTCTGTGTGTGTGTGTGTGTGTGAGTGTGTGCTTATCTAACTAGTTAGCTAGTATTGTCTGTCTGTGTGTGTGTCTCGCTGCGTGTCTGTCTGCCTGTCTGTCTGTGCTGTGTGTCTGTCTGTCTGTCTACCCATGTCTATCCTCATGCTCTCATAGCAGAAGAAATAGGAGATTGTCGTCAAAGACCAGAGCAGCGTACTATATAATAAGAGAGCCATGAGATGACACGCTGTGTCAATCCATTACAGATACCTGGGATTCTGTGCCCCACTGACTTTGGCGCTGCAGTCTGTTGATATATCATGATTCCATTACTACTTGTAGCCGAGGTAAGACGAGGTTCCCTTTCCACAGCTTACAACCTCAGAGAGGGGTGTTACCTGTCGGCTGGCGCCACGTTAACCTTTCTCTGCAGAAAGCGTACAGACGTCGCTCTCTCTCTCTCTCTCTCTCTCTCTCTCTCTCTCTCTCTCTCTCTCTCTCCACATTTTTCCTATTACGTTCGTTTAACAGTGGTGTTGACAGCAGTTTATTTGTACTGAATTTTGTACTATCATGTTATTTCTTTGTTTGTTTGTTCTTGTTCTTCGTATACGTATTTGCTTTGATTTGCTAAGAATTACTTCTTTCTATTTGCCCCAGGGCTGGGTGGGAAAAAAAAGCATTTATATTGCTTATCTCATTACCCTGGTTAAATAAAATTTCTTTCGTCTCCTCTCTCTCTCTCTCTCCGCCATTTTGTTCTTCTACTTCTTCTACTTCTCTTCTCTCTCTGGCTCTCTCTTATCACTATTTGCATCGCATCACATGCTTCATTTGTTTTCAGTGGGCTTTATGAGCTGTTTTCCCTATCCTATCTCTTTTCCTCTTTCCCAACCTACCCTGTGTTCCCCCCCAGCCTTCCTCCTCTCTCACCTATCACCCACATCATGTCATTTCCTTCCTGTCCACCTTGTCTGTTCAATGATCTCGGTCTCCTTCTCCTTTCTTTTCCTCTTTTTTCTGCTTTTCTATTTGTTTTCTTCTCCCCTCCACAATCCCCACCCACCCTTCCTCTCCTCCCTCTTTTTGCATTAAAGAAACACCTCTGTTTTTTTTTTTTCATGCAATCTCCATTTTCAGGATGATGAACTTGCTGTTGAGGATGTTTGACAAAGCCTTTTAGAGCGTTTGACTGCCACTGTTTTGTTTAGTTTTAGCGATCTGCCATTGGGTGGGTGTTGTTTGAATTTTGACGAGTAGAATGATTTTTACTTTGTACGTTAGCAGTTTCTGATATCGCTGTTCGTTTGGGAAAAAATTATAACAGCTGCAGAGAATTATAAGGTAATATATACACACAAAAAACCCATCCTTGCTGGTTACGATATGCACACTTTCTGTTCCAGTAGGTTTTTTGTGACACACGTATAAATCTAAGTTGCACTGATGCTCTGTCTTTCTCATTCTATTTCTCTCTGTCTATCTGTCTGTCTGTCTCTGTCTCTGAATCTGTCTCTCTGTCTCTGTCTGTCTCTGTCTCAGTCTCTGTCTGTCTGTCTGTCTGTCTGTCTGTCTGTCTCTCTCTCTCTCTCTCTCTCTCTCTCTCTCTCTCTCTCTCGTTCGTTCAGTTTAATCTTAATGTCAATGGTTTCAAAGTCAGGTGACTGAAGGTGGAGGAGCAAAATAGACTTTTTGAGCAAAGGAACAAGCAAACTGCAAAGCAGGCACGACGCGTTTTGACTTGACTGTTGGGTCTGGGTCTTCTTCAGGCCGGATAAACATCATTCAAAACATAGTATACAGCTCAGTTAAGCGACTTTTGTTCATTCTTTGTTTCCAGTGTTTTTTTTAATATTGTTTGTCCTGCCTGGAGAAGACCAAGTACATGAAAATGCATTGGGTCTGTTTTGTCATGTGGTTGCTTCTTCGTTTGTCGGTCAATGATTCTATTCTAA
>JADBJO010008362.1:52500-55000 GCA_016801955.1 Conus betulinus | reverse complement strand
TTACATTTCCCTTCCCCTTCCATTGTATCCCTTCTCCAACTTAGAGTACGAGGAGAGAGAAGGCAGAGAGAGAGAGAGAGAGAGAGAGAGAGGAGAGAGAGAGAGAGAGAGAGAGAGAGAGGAGAGAGGAGAGAGAGAGAGAGAGAGGCAGACAGAGGGATAGACAAACAGACAGACAGGCAAGCAGACAGACAGACAGAGACAGATAGACAGACAGATGTCATTCCGATTATTCCACAAATAATGTGCAAGCCCCTTGACAGAAAATGTGCTGATGGTGAAAGACGCCACTAGTGCTGATATCACGACAATTATAATGGTTTATTTTTCGTGTTTTCTCTTCTGTTTTCAAAAACTGACGATTTCTTACCTGAAACAATGCCCCAAAATGACCAGTGCCAGAGATCCGCAAAAACAAAATAAGTCCAACAAATAATCAATCGCCCGTGAACCTGAAAACTGATAATGATTTAAAAAAAAAAAAAAAAAAAAGAAAAGTGGTGATTGAAGAAAGACAAAAAAACGTAACGTAAAAGGGGATAAAGGAATAGAAGAGAGAGGAAAGAGAGGAGGAGGGAGACAAAAAAAAGAAGTGGAAGGAGAAAGGGTAATAAGAAGGTGACGTGGGAGTCGGGTAAGAATGGGGGGAGAAAGGAAGGAGGAAAAGCAATGCAGCACAGCACGAAGAGAATGACATGAGCAGAATTTTGATTCCAGAATTACACTGCACAGTCAAACAGATTTCTCTGCTCTGGAAGAATGCCATGGAGCCCCAAGGCTGAGAGAGGCTTGGAATGACTTCATTCCACGATCAGTTAGCTGCGGTACATCAAGCCAAGCGTTCTGCACTGGGTGGAACTGCTGTCACTTCACAGCTCTGTATACAGCACACTTCTCTCTGAATTGCCACAGAGACATAGAGAAAACGTAGTCCAGTTTTCATTAGTGTAATGGTGATGGTGGTACTGATTGAGATGGTGGCTCTGATATACACGTTCTGAACTTTAGATTAACTTTCAAGGTTTTTAATTACACCAATGTTGTGGCTGTCACAAAACCTACCAATCAACTTAAAATTGTGAGCAGTACGTGACTTTTACGAAAAATGGAGCAATCCACATTTGTAGATTGAAAACAATTCCTTTGCCACCTGAACTAAACATTTGACAACGTTCGCTCCATACACATGTGTTAGGTGACTTTGGCTGTTCTAAGTCACATTGTATGTAAAATGTGCGGAATGTTTACACAATGACAATGCCCATTAGAGCAGGTAATGTAATGGGGAAAAAAGCTAGCAACATGAAAAAACTAGCAACAAACAGTGAATCAGCCTTGCAACACAAACAACGCTCGAGAGCTGGAGAACAGAGACGATGATGATCAGATGCTTAGAAGTGGGGGGGGGGGGGGGGAGGTGAGACTAGCAGAGTGCAGGGAAAGGAAAGGGGAGAGAAGATGAAGGAAGAAGGCATGAAGGAGATGCACAAAAACTAGAATCAGATCAGGAACCATCAATAGTGCAAAGTAAACTGAAAGAGGGAACTGGCACAGCCAGACCTTATGCCGAGAGAGATACTACACAGCGCTGTCAGACACGTTCCCTCTTATTGCAGACCAGAAAGTCACGTGAACTCTGGAACAACTTGTCAGAAACCCTTGCAGCAGGAGGACTTGACTTCCACGCGTGTTGATGTAATCCACAGGCACCGGGACCAACGTCACTGGGGCACAGAGCCTGCAGTGTTTACAATGGTGCAGGAACTGCATGTCACCCCATTACTCTTTGGACAGCATGCTTCACAGGTGATGTGTAGAGAGCAGTGAAGGGGAAAGGAAGATGCACATCAAGAGAGGTCAAGCAAAGGGGAGGGAAGCTGATGGTAGGTGTGTGCATCACCGTGGGAGTGAACATAGATCATACTGAAGGAAGGAGAGGTGGGAAGAAACGGAGAGAGGGAAGGGGAGAGTGAAGAGGGAGGAGAGGGGTAGCGAGACAGACAGAGGGGTAGAAAAGAAGGGGATGATGAGGAGAGAGAGAGAGAGAGAGAGAGAGAGAGAGAGAGAGAGAGAGAGAGAGAGAGAGAGAGAGAGAGAGAATATCATATCAACACCATAATTCCCAATGCTTCGTTTGTTTTCAAGCGAACTTTTGTGACAGTAATGATTGTGGTTTGCACTTTGTTGTCTTTTGTTTTCAAATTTCATCGTTGCGCTTTGTGACTATCGTTGGTTTTGCCAAACAAACAAACCAGGGCGAACAGTTGGTGATGTCCACCCACGTGACCAACGATCATTCTTCCTTGAAGCCTGACACCAGACTCAGCGGCGACAGATTACACCACCAGCTGCAGCTGAATGGCGTTTCAGGCTTCATCAAACTTCCCCGACGACTAAAAACCATTCTGAACATTCTGAATATGGAAATCTGAAACCGCCAGAGAGACCTTTCTTCCTAACACGAGACAGAAAATGAACAAAGAGGGGATTAAAGCTTATA
>JADBJO010008362.1:22500-47500 GCA_016801955.1 Conus betulinus | reverse complement strand
TTTGGGCAGCACTGTAAGCAGCAATGAATCTCTGGATGCAGAAGTGATGTTGCCCATCTGAAAAGGCCAGCTCTGCCTTTGACAGACTCTCAAAGTGGCAAGACCATGGCATCAAATTGGGCACAAAGGCTGTCATGTACAGAGCTGTGCTTCTGAGTACTCTCCTCTGCTGTTGTGAGACTTGGACCACGTACCGCCGACACAGTTCCATCAACGATGCTTGCGTACGATCTGCAGCATCAAATGGCAAGACAGATTCTGCTGTATAGACTACTGAAGGAAGGACAACGTGACCAAGGAAGGCCTCTCAAAAGATACAAAGACACCTTAAAGGCCAGCCTCAGACGCTGCAACATCAACAGTGCTTCCTGGAAAGATATCACCCTCCACAGAACACAGTGGAAGCAGCAGTGTATCCAGGGCACAGAGACATATGAGCGCAACACATCAGCTGCCATCCAGGAAAAGAGGAACCGGAGAAAACGGACCCATCCTTGCAGGACTCCATTCCATGCTGCAGCTGTGGACAACTTTGCGCCTCAAGAATTGGTCTTTATTCCCACATGAGGACCCACATCAGCAGATGACCTGCTTGCCTACTCATCCGTCGGAAACGACGGGAGAATCCATCATCATAGTCAATACAAAAGTGGCACGGATCTGATAGTTTTAGTAATGGCTGTAGTGGTACTGCTACAATTACGTTTGTGATGATATCAGTGACACTGATGTAACAATGTTTGTTATGGCAATTACAGTGTTAATCTAACAATGTCTATGATGCTATTAGTGGCACTGATCTAATGATAATTGTGATGGTGTCAGTGGCACTGATATGATAATGTCTGTGATGGCAGTAGTGGTACTTATATAGTTATCTTCAAAATTTTAAGTACTATACCCACCAGGCATGAACAAACGAATGATAAGACAAAACAGTCTTGTGTTTCGTTCGTTCATTTTTGGTGGATAAACCTTTTTTTAACATTTGTTTAGATTTCCGCTTGCAGTCGTCTCACTTTGCAACTGATAGAGATAAATGTGTGATGGTAGTAATGATACTGATGTAGTTATGTTGTGATGGTATCAATGGTACTGAAATCATAACGTTTGTGATGGCAATAGCCGTATTGATATAATCATGTTTGTAATAGCAATAGTGGTACTGATCTAATAATGTTTGTAATAGCAACCAATGTACTGATATAACAAAATATGATACAGCTATAGTGGTAGTGGCAGCAGAATTGGTACTGATGTAATAATGTTTAGGAAGGCAACTGTGGTACTGTTACAGTAATGTTTGTGATAGCAACGAATTTAGCAATGATAATGATAACGGTGAGGGTATAGTGATAGTTATGATCGTTACTGTGGTACTACTGATACAATGATAAGTATGTTCGTAATTGTGAAACCACCACAGTGATTATTATGATGATGATTTTGATACCGGCAAAGTGATGATTGTGATGGTAGTTGTGGTACCGATATTATAACGATTATACGTTGATGGTGGCACTAATGCACATAAGCAAGTTAAGGAAGCCAAAGGACAGACAAGATAATGACATCACAAGTAAGACGGGAAGGAAAGAGATGGTGGGTGCACATAAAGGAAGATAGGAAGAGAATGTGAAAAAAGGGAGACAGGAGAGAAAAAGAAGAAATATCAAAGGCGCTCAGTCAGGACGAGAACAGCAAGTCTGTGGTGCCATGCAAACATGAGAGGGAAATGGCACCACCACATCTTAGGCAGAGATAAGGCTACGCAGCATCGGTAGACATGTTCGCTCTCTTGCAGGAAGAAAATGTCACGTGAGCACTGGAACAACTTGCCAGGAGCTCTTGAAGGCAGCACTTGGCTGCTAAGAGTGCTGATGGAACCAACAGGCTGCAGGCCACAAGGACACAGAAGCTCAAGTGTTTTACAATGGAGCAAAAACTGCATGTCACCTCATTACTCTTTACGCAGCATGCTCCCTTCCTTCCTCCCTCCCTTCGTTCTTTTCTACTCTCTCCCCCTATCATTCCCTCTTTCCATTCCCCCAGGTCTGCCATTATCATAAGTAGAAGGCAGTAAACAGAAAAGGCAGATGCACATCAGCAGTCAGAAATGGGAACTGCAGGTGAGTGTGGGTAGGCTACAGCCTGAACGAAAATGACGATTAAAAAGGAAAGGAGAGAGAGAGAGAGAGAGAGAGAGAGAGAGAGACAGACAGACAGACAGACAGACAGACAGACAGACAGACACAAACAGACAGACGGAGAGAAAGAGAGAGAGAGAGAGAGAGAGAGAGAGAGAGAGAGATGAGAGAGAGAGAGAGAGAGAGAGAGAGAGACAAGCCTGGATGTTAATTGTACATTAACCACTGGCCATAATATAAACACGAGAAAAACTGGATGAACAGGACATTGGAAATGAGAATGGTGGATATGAAAAAGGTATTACAAACACCTTGCCTGAAGTTTGATTGGTGCAAGTCAAAGGTCCGATCAAACTTACACTATATAAGTGGGAACGAACAGTTACATTTCTGCATGATACATTAAACGATTTCTGCTGTGCAGAGCACAGTCATTTTATTATCCTACAATTAAACGTCATACTGAATTCATACAACACACCTTTGTTTAATTGGTAGTAATCTTGTCTCTTTTTTTTTTTTTTTAATATTTTGACCATTATTAGTATTCCTATCAGTAATATTATTATCATCATTACGACTTTGACTCACACATTATTTCCCTTCCGACAGCCTCGTTCTCATTCAACGCCTTCTTCCTTGCGCTGAACTCAGAAGCAATCTGAAGCGATCAAAGCTAAGTGCATTTTCGTGATTTTGTTCGTCTTTGTTTCACCTGAGAAAGACCTAAGAGGTCGAAACGCGTTGTGTGTTATCTTGTGACTCGTTTGTCCACGTTTCTCTGGGCGGTTCGCTGACATTAATTTTATTTAAGATTTGTTTAGATTTCCGCCTGCAGTCGTTTCACTTTGCAACTACAGCTTTGTTTGTCATACTGTAACTAAAAATACTGAGTACCTCAATAAATGAATACATTTTGGTAACTAATATCAGACAACAAGAAAGCATATAATTGTGCCAGAGTTCTTCCCAACGAAAACAGGAATAAATGTTTCAGTTTCCACTTGCAGTCATCCTAATTTGAAATCAAACTTAGAAAGCCGAATGGAATTGTGACATAGCTACTCTGATGTAGTATGTGTCATTTTTTTCTTTCGAGTACAGTTTAAAAAAAAAAAAACTTCTTAAATTCATATCTATCCCCTTCAGTGATAGTACCTGACCATCCTTAAAGGAACATCAGTAAGTCTTTGTGCAGATATTTTTAGAAACTCGCTAACATTACCGACAGACTGGTAAAGCCGTGCAAAAGAGAAAGCATTTTGCATAACACTTGTCTTATCTTATTGTTTCACTAGAGAGAGAGAGAGAGAGAGAGAGAGAGAGAGAGAGAGAGAGAGAGAGAGAGAGAGAGAGAGAGAGTCAGGTACAGACAGACAAACAGACAGACGTGTCGAGTAATCATTATTGTAGTTGTGAAAGCTTTATTTCTGATCAACAAAAATGAACGTTTGTGATAGTATTATTGTCCTCAGTTTGTTTCTTTTCGTTTCTAAATCACACTGCTGTGTTTTCTGACTATTCTCGTGCATTTTTCCGAAATGAAGAACCAGTGCCAGCGATTGGGACACACTCAACAAAACCCATTCAGCCCTTGAAACCTGACACCAGATAGAATGGCGGCAGATTGCACCAACAACGGCAGCAGAATGGTGTTAAATGCTTCATCAAATATCCCCCATCATTAATAAACCAACCTGAACCTGAAGCTGGAAATCTGAAACCCTCTGAGGTCTTTTTGTAGAGCAAAGCAGAAAGCGACAAAAACAAAAGTCGAGAAAAACAAAAGAAGGGAACAAGAAGCAGAGATGATGGGGAAGGGGAAGCCTTGCTCTCTGCAGGTCATCGTGACAGAGCAGAGAAGCGTGCTGTGTAACAAGTCATAAGGTGACCTGCTGTTTTTTGCTTTCTTGTAAAACACTTGAGCTTCTGTGCCCCGTGACCCGGCCTGAGCGTCTGTTGATATTATGATTCCATCGGCGCTTGTGAAGACAAGCCCCCTAAACCCACCCCTACACCCTAACCTCTCTCTCTCTCTCTCTCTCTCTCTCTCTCTCTCTCTCTCTCTCTCTCTCTCTCTCTCCAGTTAAGCCTATGATGTTGTATGCTGCTGAAATTTGGGGTTTTAACTCGTTTTCAAATTGTGGAAGCCCCCCATGTATTTGCCTGTAAGCGCTTTCTTTGAAATAAGTTCTAATACACCGAATTTGATGGTTTATGGTGAAATTGGCCGGTACCCTCTATTTGTTGAGTATATAATAAAGGTGATCAGGTACTGGTTTAAGTTACAAAAGCTAGATCTTGAAAGACTGCCCAAACAAGCATATGAAATGTATAAAAATAGGTGTATGCAGAGTGGACAAAACCAGATCAACCTTTTCCGAAGTTTGGGTGAATGGCGGAGATGGAAACGAAAAGGTATTTATACAAGTATTTAAACAACGCATTATTGACTGCTACAAACAAGAGTGGTCAAGTAAACTGTACGAGAGTGAAAGATATTCAACTTATCGTTCCTTTAAATCATTGTTGCAACCAGAAAAAATACCTCTCAGACATTTCATAATTAAATTTCGTACAGTCTTTGTCAAATTCAGATTGGGTATGTGCGATATTAGCATTCATAAAAGGAATATAGAAAAATCAAACTCTTGTCCCTTTTTGTAAGGTTACAGAAGACGAACACCATTTTTTGTTTGTATGTCCAGTATTTCAGGAAACTAGAGAAAAGTATTTGACGAAAGTTTTTAGACATTTAGACGAAAATACACATTTGACACTATATCTACAGAGCGAAAGCAGGTTTATTACACGTTCTGTAGCAATGTTTATTTATTATGCTTTAAAAAAAAAAGAGAAGAAGAAAATGCGAAATCTATTTCAACTGTGTAAGATTTTTTTTATTTAGTATTAAAGGATAAAAAAATGGGGAAACTGCATATAGAAAATACCTGAAAGCAATTTCCCAGTTGGTTTATCCTATGCAGTTAGGAAATGATATATTTTTGTTTTGTAGATTCTTTATAGTTTGGTCTGTGTGAGTTTTCTCTTCTGATTTTGTGTCTTTACATGATACATGTACCTCCTTTGCCTACAGGCCGGTGGCCTTACAGTAAACTTTTTCAAAAATCAGTTAAATTCAAGCGATTGCTTCCAATAAACTGGCAGTTTGCATCATTAAAATATCTTTTCGAATCCTCTTTTTTTTTAAGTTAACTTCTTGCAAACTCATGCGCATCCAACACGTTTGAAATAAAAAAAAATTTCAGAATAAATTCTGCAAATCCTGATTCGGATTAACTGACGTAAGAATTAACAACATCTACGGTAAAAATGAAATGGTCTTGTCATTTCTTCAATATTCTTCAATCAAGTAAAGAATTAACTGCACTCTTTCTAAAAAGTTATGTTAAACATTCCTTTTAGAGAAAAGCATAGTTTTTAGCATTCACAATACTATCATGCTCTGAAAAGAGAATCTTTTGATACAAAGAAATGTTGCCCATGTATATTTATTACATTTAGTTAGAAGAGAATTCATTATGAATTTCCATAAACAAACGGGCGTCTCTGATCTTCGAAATAATGCATGTCTGTCTGAAGCAAGGAAAAACACATTTTCCTTTTATTATCTATTATGATTAGCTGTTTATCATCATCTATTCTTAGTTAGTGTATATTACCTACCTAACTAGTTAGCTATCCATCTGTCTGTCTGTGTGTCTGTGTGACTGCCTCTCTGTCTGTCTGTCTGTCAATGCCCTTCTTCATCATCTTCCTCCTCCCCCTTCCCTTTTCTATTCCTCTCCTGATGATCTTCCCTGTCTGCCCTGTGCCCTGAGATCAGGAGAAACAGGAGATCATCATCACAGACCAGAGCAGTGTGCTGTAAAAAAAAAAAAGTCATGAGGTGACATGCTGTTTTGATCAACTGCAGATACCAGAGATTCTGTGCCCCAGTGACGTTGGCTCCGCAGTCTGTTGATAGGTATATTATGATTCCATTACTATTTGTAGCCGTGGTAAGACGTCCCCTTTCCAAAACTTACAACCTCAGACAGGGGTTGTTACCTGTCAGCTGGCGCCACCTTAACCTTTCTCTGCAGACAGTTTACAGACGTTCTCTCAGCTCTCTCTCTCTCTCTCTCTCTCTCTCTCTCTCTCTCTCTCTCTCTCTCTCTCTCTCTCTCTCACCACTTGCATCGCGCCCATGGCGCCATACTCTCTTTGTTCTCACCGTGCTTTTATGTGCAGCCTCTCTCTTTTCTTCTTCTCTAAACTATCCCCTGCTCCCCAGCCGTCCTCCCCTCTCCCCCCCCCCCCACATCATTTCATTTCCTTGCTGTCCATCTCGTCTGTTCAAAGGTCTTGGTCCCCTTCTCCTTTTCCCCCCTTTTTCCTCTGTTTTCTGTTTTTTTTGTTTGTTTCTTCCCTCCAACACCAACCTCCACCCCTAGCACTCTTTTCTCCCCATCCCCCCCCCCCCCCCCCCCCTTTTTTTTTTTTTTTTTTTTTTTACAAAAACACGTCTTTTTTTTTAGATTTCAATCTTCATTTTCAGGTTGATGTATTTGCCGTCGAGGATGTTTGACAAAGCCTTGAGAGCATTTGACTGCCGTTGTTTGTTTAGTTTTAGCGATCTGCCATTCAGTGTCGTTTCAGTTTTCTAGAGAGGAATGATTTTTGCTTTGTACATTAGCAGTCGTTGACGTTGTTTGTTTGTTCGTTTGGGAAAAAAATAATATATTCTGCGGAGCCTAGGAGGGTAATTTACACACACGCACAAACCCACCCTACTCCTTTGCTGGTTACAATGAGCAAACTTTCTGTTTCAGTGGGTTTTGTGAGACATGTAGAAATCTGAGCTGCACTGATGCTCTGTCTCTGTCTGTCTGTCTCTGTCTCTGTCTCTGTGTCTGTCTGTCTGTCTGTCTGTCTGTCTGTCTGTCTCTCTCCTCTCTCTCTCTCTCTCTTGTTTCTTCACTTTAACCCTTAATCTTAATGGTCTCAAAGTGGAGTGACTGAAAGTGGAGAAGCAGACATAGAGTTGGTAAGCCCCCAAACAGAGGAACAAAGAAATTACAAAACAGAAACAACGGGTTTTGACCTACTGGGTCTTTTTCAGCAGCAAAACAACATTTAAAGCATTGAAAACAAAGAACGAACAGTCTGCTCCAGAACGGACAGATAACCGACTTTTTTTTTTCCATTCTTTGTTTCCAATGTTTTGAATGCTGTGTGTCCTACCTGAACAAGACCACTTACGTTAAAATGCATTGTATCCCTCTTGTGATATGTTGATGTTATTTTTTGCTCTTATTTTGATGTCAGACTAGACGAACGCACCCCTTTCCCCCGATTTCTTCTGATGCGAATCTTTTTGTTCCCAGTTCAGTATTGTCTCCACGTCATTACGCCTGGTCCATGGAGGTGAAATGGGAGAAACTGGCACGATACGAGGGAGGGCGATAGGGGGGAGAGGGAGGGGGGAGAGGGGTTTGAGGGTAACGGGATGGGGACGAAAATGGATGGGATGTGCTGCACAAAAGCGTCAGTCAGGTCATGAATGTCAGCCGTGGTCGACGAAGACGTCAGTGACTCCGCATGTGTGAGCGCAAGCCAAAGCTGGACACACAGATACGTCCACACTCTGGGCATGCGACAGCTGTCATTGGGTCAGGTCTCCTCTCTTTGCGGGCTTGGGCGACTTCTGGTCCAATTCCTGCAAACGCTTCTCTTCGAAGCTATTTACTCCTTTGTGGACAGCAAGTCGCCAGGCACTGCGGTCTGTGGCAAGTGTGTCCCAGCCATGGAGCAGGATGCCACAGAGTGATGAAATGACATGCAGGTTGGCTGTACTGCAAAGCTCTTGAGGTGGTGAACCCCCCTGACTTTAGCAAGGAACCTGTTGATCCCATCAGATTCTTGTAAAAGCCAGACCTGCCCTCTGAGGCTCTCCTGGGAATTCTACCAGAACTCAGGATTCTGGACTACGTAGAGGGATGAAATGTATCTACTGGTGCCATGAAACGCTTTCTTCTCAGAAAGGTTGAAAGCATCATTCTCCCGGTTTGCATTGCAATTCTGGATACTCTCCATAATCTTACTGCTCTTTGTGCAATTTGGTATACCTGTCGAGAGTGTGATTTCACGCTGTTTCATCTACCAAGCACATGACGTCACTGTCTCTGGGGCTTGGGAAACAAAACGATAGCTGAATGTAATTTTTTTAAAAAAAAAAGAAAGATTTTCTTTGCGACTTCTAGTCCTAAAACACGAAATTCATCTGTTTGTATTGAAGATGAAACGGTTTCTTTAATGGAAAGATGCTGAAGAAGAAATTAGACTACGTATGCTTCGTCTTTTTCTTTCATCTCTGTCGGTTCTATCAGTCCATCTACCTATCCTTCTTTCTGTTTATCCTCTCTCTCTCTCTCTCCTCTCTCTCTCTCTCTCTCTCTCTCTCTCTCTCTCTCTCTCTCTCTCTCTCTCTCTCTCTCTCTCTCTCTCTCTCTCTCTCTCTCTCTCTCTCTCTCTCTCTCTCTCTCTCTCTCTCATTTTGTCTATCAACATATCTATCTATCTATCTATCTATTTATTGACTCGTCTGTCTATCGACTTATCTCTCCAAATATCTATCAACCTAGTTTTTCTATCTACCTATCTATCTACCTGTCAGTCTGTCTGTCTATCCGTCTGTCAGTCTGTTCATCTATCTATCTATCTATCTGTCTCTCTCTCTGTCTGACACTGATTTCTCTCTGTCTCATATTTCTTGTTTCCAAGAGTTATTGCTCCCATGCCGCTCATTCCAGCTTCCCCATTCCAAGCCACACCCTGTTTTGTCCTCTTGCATTGGATCCTGGAATAACGATGGTTAAGAAACACATACAGGTGCTTTTAAAGCATGGGACAAGAAAGTTATAAACATCGCCACTGATAGCAGCTGCACCACTGCTGTCATGAACAGTACATTTTCTGCCATAGAAGGTGTTGATGACAACTTGAAGTACCATTCTGAGCTACGATGATTCTCTCTCTCTCTCTCTCTCTCTCTCTCTCTCTCTCTCTCTCCCCTCTCTCTCTCTCTCTCTCGCTCTCTCTCTCTGTGTCTGTGTGTGTGTGTGTGTGTGTGTGTGTGTGTGTGTGTGTGTGTGTGTGTGTGTGTGCCGACCTGCCTTTTTCTCTCTGTCTGTCTGTCTGTCTGTCTCTCTGCCCTGGGTGCCTCTCTCTCTCTCTCTCTCGCTCTCTCTCTCTCTCTCTCTCTCTCTCTCTCTCTCTCTCTCTCTCTCTCTCTGCCCAGAACTCCCCATCCAGCGATCTTGATGTGAGAGTCCCCCAGCCCCATCCCATTCTCTGTTGTCTGCAGGTGCAGGTCATCATCACAGACCAGAGGAGCATGCTGTGCAAGGAGAACCGAGGTGACGCACAGTTCCACCCCCTTTATCAGACACTTGAGCTTTAGTCAAACAAGAGAGTTTGGCCTTCAGAGAAGAGGGTACCAACCTGTGTGCTGGCGCCTCACTACGCTTTATTAAAAGGCTGTTTGCTTCTGTCACGCTCCCTGTCTCTGTTTTCATCGCATCGTGGATACTCTTCTGTTCTGTGTATGCTCTACTGTTCTGTGTACGCTTTGTGCGCGCCTACCTTCCTCCTCTTATTCCCACAACCTCTCCCCTTTCCTCTCCCCCCCCCCACACCCCATTACTGTAATGTCCCCACCCCTCTTTGTCCCTCTTCTGGTCTTCCCTCGTCTAATCTACCTCAGTCTACCCTCTTCTCTCCTCTACCTCAATCTACCCTTTTCTATTCGCTTGCTTCTCCATCTTTACTTTCACCCTCTTGCTAGCGCCTGATGCAGACAGAACACTGGAGGTTTTCAGTGTTCTGGATGGTTCAGCAGTCATCAGTTGTGTTTGACGACGCCTTTAACACCGTGCTGTTGCCATTAGAGGAAAGATACCTGCCAACGGTGTGGATGCTCTGCCACTTCTTGTTGCACAACTCCATGCGCCTGCCTTCTCCATCTCCTCATGTCTTCCTTCCTGTCCTACTTTTTCTTCCCTCTTCACCTCGATCCAACTCGATTTCTTATTGCCTTTTTCACACATTTTGCTTTTTTTCACTTTATCTCTCTGTGCCTTGTGTTTGACTGCGGAGGCTTTCAGATTTCCATCGTCAACCTCCATCTAGTTTCGTAGTCTGTAGCGGTATTTGATTTAAGTGTTTAACGCCTTTCTGATGTTTGTTGAGAGCTTAGCCGCCTCTGCATCTGTGGAAACTCTGGATCTTCTACCTGTGCTTTGTGAGACTCTATGCGCATGTTTTCTACCTCCACTCCACCCACCAACTTCATTTCTTTTCCTGTCATTTTTTCTGCCATGTCCATGTCCTTCCCCACTCCCACCACTTCATCCCTTCCACATCTCAGAGACAGACAGACAGACAGACAGACAGACAAAGAATAGTAATTTGATTATTACATTGAGAGAGAGACAGAGACAGAGAGAGACAGACAGAGAGAGAGAGAGAGAGAGAGAGAGAGAGAGAGAGAGAGAGAGAGAGAGAGAGAGAGAGAGAGAGAGAGAGAGAGAGAGAGAATTGTCATTCCAGACATTACACATATAATCAGCACGCCCCTTGACAGAAAATGTGCTGGCAGTAAGGACGCCACCGGTGCTGATATCACAACAGTTATAGTGTTTTATTTTTCATGCTTTCTTCTTCCCTTTTCAAATCGTTCCTGTTGAGCGCTTTCTTACCTCACATTGAACAAAAGCAACCAGTGTCAGCGATCCGCAAAACACAACACAATGAATCAATCCGCCATGAACATTAAAACCGATGATGATTCAAGAAAACCAAAGCAGATGATAGAAGGAAAGAAAAGGGAAAGTAAGAGGAGAAGCTTGTAAGAAAAGGTATAAATGGATGGAAGAGAGAGGGGGGGAGGAGGAGGAGGGAGGCAGAGAACAGAAGTGGGAGGGGGGATGTGGTAAGAAGAAGGTGATGTGGCAGTCGGGTAAGAATGGAGAGCATGAGAAAGCGATGCCACCAGTGAGAGGAAAATGACATCAGCAGAACTTGGATGGCACCATGTTATACTGCAATAACAACCTGAATACTCAGCTCTAGAAGAATGTCACAGAGCCCGGGTGCTGAGAGAGGCTAGGAATGGCTTCATTCCAGGATCAGGTAACGGCGGTACATCAAGTCAAGCGTTGTGCAATGGGTGATTCTGCCTGTCATCTCATAACTCTATATACAGCACACTTCTCTTAACTGTCACAAGGACGTCAAGAAACAGTCAAAAATGTGTTATTACAATGATGATGAAGGTACTAATAGAGTGATGCTTGTGATTGCGACGGTGGTTCCGATATAAACATTTTGAACTTTAGACTTTCTATTGTTTTTAAATGTATTATTTCTGTGGCTGTCAGAAACCTTCTAAACAAGTCAAAACGGTGTGCAGTATGCGATTTTACGAACACTCTTGTCAAATGAAAACATTTTCTCTATCATCTGAGCTATACAGTTGACATTGTTAGTTAAATACACATGTATTAGGTGACTTTCGATATTCTTAGTCATACTGAAAGCAAAATATTTGGAATGTTCATACAATGCTCATGAAAAACAATGCAATGGAAAAAAAAAAGAAGTTGATAGCATAGAAATGCAACAAACACTAAATCAGTCATGCAACACAAGCAATCTAGAGAGCTAAATGATAGAGAAGATGAGCAGAATGGTGAGGGAGAAGGTGAGAAGTACAGGGTGCAAGGAAAGGAGACAGCGGGAGAATATGGAGGAAGGAGACAGGAAGGAGGATGCACAAACTGGAATCAGAACAGGAACTGTCAATAGTGCAATGCAGGCTGAAAGAGGGAAATGGCACAACGATATTTTACGTGAAGATAATGTAACACAGCACTACCAGACACGTTCCCTCTCTTTACAGACCAGAAAGTCACGTGATCTCTGGAACAACTCGTCAGAAGCCCCTGCGAGCAGGACTTGACTTCTCCACGTGCTGATGTCATCCACAGGCTCCGAGGCCAAAGTCACTGGGGCACAGAACCTCTGATGTTTACCATGGAGCAAGAACTGCATGTCACCTCATTACTCTTTACACAACATGCCTCCTTCCTCCTCCTTTCCCCCCTCCATCCACTGTCTCCATCCTCCAAGCCCTTCACGGTGATGTGCAGAGAGCAGTGAAGGGGAAAGGAAGGTGCACATCAAGAGAAGTCAAGCAAAGGGGAGAGGGGCTGATGGGGTGAGTGAAAACGAGATTCTACCGAAAGAAGGAGGTGGGGATGGGGGGGGGGGAGAAAAGGGAGAGTGGGAAGGGGAGAGAGAGGGGGAGGGAAGAGAGGGGTGGAGACACACACAGGCAGGCAGGTAGGAAGGAGGAAGAGGAGAGGAGGGAAGGGGAGAGAGAGAAAGAGAGGGGGGAATGATGGAGAGAATAACAGACAGGAAGACAGAAAGAAGACAGACAGCACAGAGACAGAGAGAGACAGAGAGAGGGAGAATCAACACCATAATTCTGAATGCTTTATTCATGGTGGCGGCGTGAGACGGAAGACAAGCGTACAAAGCACACAATAAGTGGTAGAGAGTCTGTATTGCGAAATGCGAACGACGAGGGAGGGGCGTGTGTTGTTTGCAGACTGTCTGTTGACGTAATGAAACGTGGCGCTTGTAAACAGGTAGATAGATACCCTCCCCCATCTTAACCTCTATTCCCCACTTCCATTCGTTCTCTGAAAAGCCAAAGTTTTGCAGTTGGGATGAACCTCAAATATTCACCAATGTCGCAAAACAGCATACCACCTCATCACTCTTTATACAGCACGCTCCTCTAGTCTGTAACAATGACCTGCAGATAACAGGGGGTTATTAAAGGAAGAAGAGGGGGGGGGGGGAGTAGGTAAGGGAGGACGGACATAGATGAATAGATAGGTAGATAGATAGATAGATAGATAGATAGATAGATAGATAGATAGATAGATAGATAGATAGATAGATGGATAGATGGATGGATGGATGGATGGATAGATAGATAGATAGATAGATAGATATAGATAGACAAACAGATGGATAGAAAGATAGATAGATAAATAGATAGATAGATAGATAGATAGATAGATAAATAGATAGATAGATAGATTGACTGATTAATTGATTGATATTTAGTCATTTTGATAACTAGATCGACAAATAGACAGTTATGAAAAGAGAGAGGGGGGGGGGGGGGTAGGGAGGAAGAATCACACATGCACACACAAACGTGCGCGCGCGCGCGCGCACGCGTGAGTACATGTGTAGGCGCGCACACACACACACACACACACACACACACACACACACACACACAGAGAGAGAGAGAGAGAGAGAGAGAGAGAGAGAGAGAGAGAGAGAGCATTGCACTTACGAATTGTGCACATGTAATATCACCATGCCCTGACAGACACCATAGCATGAGGATGGTGCCACTGGTGTTGATACCATGACAGTGATGTTTAACCACTGTTGTCTCGTGTTTTCAAATCACTCCCATGGAATTTCAGTTAACTGTTACGGAGGAGGAGCTACAGTTATCAGCAACTGGCAAAATACAAAAAAAAATTAATAACTCCCCTCTGACCATTCAATCTTCTGACGGGCGGCTGAAGAAAAGAAAAAAAGGAGATATTATGGAAAGGGTAAGAAAAGTTTGTAGAAGAAAGAGGAGAGATAAAAGTGGGGCGCTGAGGAAATAGGGAAGAGTTGTAGCAGGGGGGCGGGATGGGAAGAAGAAGGGAAGGTGGGGATGTGGGTGCATGATGAGTGGGGGGGGGGGGGGGGGGCAGGGGGGGGGGGGGGGAATAGAATGGGGACAGCCTAGAGAAGAGCACTGCAACCCGTGAAAAGGGAATGACACCAGCAGAACTTTGTCGACAGAACATTTACACTGCACCAACAGACTTCCCCTTCTTTGGAGACCGGAGTTCTGACAGCTGACAGAACTTTCCACTATGGCAGCGTAGGATTTGACAAACACTGATGAAATATACACGCTCCAGATTCAAATCGCAGGTACGTACACGTCGCCTCAAGTGTGAAGTGAAACTTCATGTTCTCTCTTAACTGTTTGTATACAGCACATTGTCCCTCGTTTGTTGCAAAATACAGAAAGCAGTCATCGCGTCATCACACTTGCTCAGAATTATACTCTGTGTTCTGAATGCGCTTTAGTAACAATATTTACTTCCTAATTCTGCTTGTGGTGATTTTTTTTTTTTCTGGTATGATAATGTTCGTGATCGCAATAGTGCCACTGGTATGATAATGTTAGTGATGGCAGTAGCGGTATTGCTATTATGATGTTTGTGACAGCAATAGTGGTGTTGATGTAATCTTTGTGATGGCAGTTATAATATTGATATAGTAATAACAAAAGTGGTACTGATCTAATAGTTTTAGTGATGACTATTGCGGTACTGATACAATTATGATTGTGATGGTATTAGTGGCACTGATCTAATAATTATTGTGATGGTTTTAATGGCACTGATATGACAATATTAGGTGTGGCAGTAGCGGTACTGATATAGTTATCTTTGTGATGGTAGTAGTGATACTGATGATGTGTGTGATGGCAATGTCAGTACTGTATGATAATGTTTGTGATGGCAATGGTGATATTGATTTAATAATGTTTTATGATGGCATCAGTTGTACCAATTTAATAACATCAGTGATGGCAATAGTGATACTGATGAAATAATGTTTGTGATGGTGATGATGTTACTGGTACAATCATGTTTGTAATGGCGAAAGTGGTACTGATCTGAAAAATCCTCGTGTGGTCGTACGAATGCAGCAATGATTATGTTGGTGGTGATGGTACTGACAGTGACGATTATGATGGTGAAGATGTACTGATATAGTGATGTTTATGATAATAGTTGTGGCACTGATACACTGATGAACATGCTAGTGATTGTAGCACTCATCTGGTGAAATGAATGATAGTCTCGACACCACTATTGTAGCGATTATAAGGTGAGGGTTGTACTGATATACATAAGCAGGCTAGAACTCAAAATAGAGTCGGGAGAATGACATCACAAGTGAAGTGGAAATAAATGGCGAATGCAAAGAAAGGAGGATAGGAAGAGAATGTGAAAAGGAGAGACAGGAGAGAGAAGAAAGAAAAATCAAAGGCGGTCTGTCAGGACGAGAACAGCAAGAGTCTGTGGTACCATGCAAACAGTGAGAGGGAAATGGCACCACACATCTTAGGCAGAGATAAGGCTACGCAGCATCGGTAGACATGTTCGCTCTCTTGCAGGAAGAAAATGTCACGTGAGCACTGGAACAACTTGCCAGGAGCTCTTGAAGGCAGCACTTGGCTTCTAAGAGTGCTGATGGAACCAAACAGGCTGCAGGCCACAAGGACACAGAAGCTCAAATGTTTTACAATGGAGCAAAAACTGCATGTCACCTCGTTACTCTTTATGCAGCATGCTTCCATCGTTCCAACTGTTCGTTTCTCCACCCCTTTCTCGTTCCCTCTCTCCGTTTCTCGGGGTCTGCCCTCATAATGTGTAGAAAGCAGTAAACAGAAAAGCAAGATGCATATCAGGAGCAGTCACAAACGGGGACCGGGGATGAGTGTGGGTGGTTTACAACCTGAGTGTGGTGGTTTACAACCTGAGTGAAAATGAGGGTAAATCCGATGGAACAACAGAGAGAGAGAGAGAGGGGGGGTGGAGGGGGAGAGAGAAAGAGAGAGACAGACAGACAGAAATGCAGACAGACAGGCAGGCAGGCAGGCGAAGACAGACACTCAGCAGACAGAGACTGACACACAGACAGACAGAGACAGAGACAGAAAGACAAACAGACAGACAGACAGACATACCCTCATTGAAGTTCTAAAAGCTACATTTGTTATCGACACATACGAATTTTTGTGACAGCAAAAATGGCTGTTTTCAGTTTGCTGCCTTTGTTTTTACAGACATCATGGTGGTTCTGAAAGCCACATTAGTGATCAACACAAAAGAAACTTTTATGAAGCAATGACTATTGTTCTCATTTTGCTGTCGTTTGTTTTTTCAAACCACTCTATTGCATTCCGTAGCCAAATACTTTCCCCCCAAACGAACAATCAGCTAGAACAATTGGCAACACACACAACAAGCCTCATTCCACCCTTGAAACTTGACACCAGATTTAACGGCAGCAGCTTGCACCAATGGCGGTTTCAGAATAGTGGTAAAAGCTTCGTCAAATTCCCCCCGTGACTAATAAACCATCCTGAATCTGAAGATGGATATCTGAGACCCTCTTGAGGTTTTTCTTGTAACACAAAGCAGAGAATGGTGAAAAAAAGAGAAAAAAAGAAGCAAGAAGCAGAGATGATGGGGAAGGGGAAGCTTTGCTTTCTGCAGGTCATCGTGACAGAGCAGAGAAGCGTGCTGTGTAACAAGTCATAAGGTGACCTGCTGTTTTTGCTTTCTTGTAAAAACACTTGAGCTTCTGTGCCCCGTGACCCGGCCTGAGCGTCTGTTGATATTATGATTCCATCGGCGCTTGTGAAGACAAGCCCCCTAACCCCCCCCCCCCCTACCCCCCCCCCTAATCGCCCCCCCCCCCCTCTCTCTCTGTCTCTCTGTCTCTCTGTCTCTCTCTCTCTCTCTCTCTCTCTCTCGTTTTTTTTTTTTCCAGTTTATCTGGTGGCGTTGCTAATGCGAAAGCCTTCATGAGTTTTTCAGACAAAGGGTGTGTGAATTTTACAACAAAGCTGCGCACGCTATTTAAGTTCAAGTGATTGCATTCAATAAACTGGCACGCTAAATCATCGAGCGAGCTTGTTTTAATTCTCTCTCTGAGGTTACTTTTTGCAGACAGAACCGTATCCAATGCGTTCAAAACAATGTGTGCAAAAAAAAGCATCTCCTTTGTTCTTAAATGTGGAGGCCTAACATAATTAAATCTCTCTCTCTCTCTCTTCTCTCTCTCCCTCTCTCTCTCCTCATCTCTCTCTCTCTCTCTCGCCTCTCTCTCTCTCATCTCTCTCTCTCGCTCTCTCTCTCTCTCTCTCTCTCTCTCTCTCTCTCTCTCATCTCTCTCTGTCTCTCTCTCTCTCTCTCTGCAAGATAGGAAGATTTCATTTACCGTCACTGTGTGTGTGTGCGCGTGCGTGTGTGCATGCGTGCGTGCGTGCGCGTGCGTGTGTGTGGGGTGTGGGGGGGGGGGGGGGGGGGGGGGGGGGGGGTGCGCGCGCGCGCGCGCGCGACTCCTAAATGTTCTTCCAGAACTGTGGACTTTGGTTTAAAAAGAGGGCGGAACCAGTGTGGTAGCGTCAGGTAACGGTCTGTCTTTGTAGTTCCATTGACGTCATCCTGTCTCTGTCTCTGTCTGTCTGTCTGTCTGTCTGCCTGTCTGTGTCTGTCTGTCTGTCTGTCTCTCTCTCTCTATCTCTCTCTCTCTCTCTCTCTCTCTCTCTCTCTCTCTCTCTCTCTCTCTCTCTCTCAACAACGGCCCTCACTGTCTGTTTTTGATCGTGCTTCGTGCACCTGTCTTTCTAACTCCACCAATCCCCCCTCCTCCCTCCCTCCCTCCCCCCCCCCCCCGCCCCCCTGTTCACCCGTCACCTCATTCTCCACATCCCTCTTCCCCAACACACATCTCTCACCCCATGTCCCGTCATCCTTTTCTTTGCCTCACTTTTTCTGTTCCATCTTCTTGGCTCCTTCTCGCCCTCCTTTTCCCTACCCTCCTATCCTCCTATCCATCTCTCACTCTGTGAGTCACATACAAACGCGCGCGTGTGCGCACGCACGTACACAAATGCGCGCGCACGCACACACACACACACACACACACACACACACACACACACACACACACACACGTGCGCGCGCGCGCACGCACAAACACACTCACAAACACACACACACACACACACACGCGCGCGCGCGCGCGCGCGCAGACTCGGCCTGTCCGTCTGTCTGTTTGTCTGCCTGTCTCTCTGCCTGTGCGTGGGTTGGTGGTGTGTTAAGTAAAAGATCACCAGTCTCTAGAAGTGTTCAGATTTCGATCGTCAGGCTTGGAACTGTTGGACTGTCATTTGAGAACTGGTGTGGTGTGGGCTGACAAAGCCTTTAACGCTATTGTATTTCCCATTTACTTTCGCTGTCCCTAAAGATGAAAGGATTTCATTCACGCACGCGTGTGTGTGTGTGTGTGTGTGTGTGTGTGTGTGTGTGTGTGTGTGTGTGTGTGTGTGTGTGTGTGTGTGTGTGTGTGTGTGTGTGTGTGTGTGTGTGTGCACGCCGGCGCGCGCGCGCGCGCGTGTGTTCTGTGTGTGTGTGTGTGTGTGTGTGCAAGCGTGTGTGTGTGTGCATGCAAGCGTGCGTGTGTGCATGCATGTATTGCATGCGTGTTTTGTGTGTGTGTGTGTGTGTGTGTGTGTGTGTGTGTGTGTGTGTGTGTGTGTGTGTGTGCGTACGTGCGTGCGCGCGCGCCTGTGTGTGTGTGTGTGTGTGTGTGTGTGTGTGTGTGTGTGTGTGTGTGTGTGTGTGTGTGTGTGTATTTGACTATTCACAAAGAACTTTGTTTAGGAGCTAATGCTATGAAAAACGCACATGCAGCAGGGATTGTCGTCAATAGAACACGCTGCAAAGCAAACTCAACCGTCATAAGATCGCTGCTGAAACTGCAGCTATATCACAACTGCAACAGTAGTTAAATGACATCAGCACCGCCATCACAGTCACCACATCAGAACGGCAGCTACAGCCATTACACTGGTAGCGGGATTCTTCCTTTTCCTCCCTTAAACTCCATGGGGACTCATTGGGACACCACACTTGGGAATAATTTCCCGGGTTCCTCCGGTTCTGTCAGTGTGTTTTCCCTGTTCATTCAGCAATGCTGACAGTCCATTGTTTGTTCCGTCTTCCTCTCCGTCACCATCCTTCAACAGTTCTCTGGAGAACTGTTTCCACTCAAGCCATTGGGTCTTGTTATCCAGCACTCCCAGCACAGTTCTCCTAATTCTCCCAATGCCTGCACGCAGATCTTCATATGGCTTTGACGGTTGACGCATTTGTTCTTGAGTGATGTGATCAGCATGATGTTACCATCTGGCAGTGGTACTTCCTGTCCATGGCTGTGGTTCTTTTTCTTCCAGGTTTGCTCCACTCAAGCCGTTGGTTCTTTGGTATTTTGCTTCGTCTTGTACACATTGGTATTTTGCTTCGTCATGTGCACACACTGGTATGGTGCTTCGTCATGTACACAGGACGAAGCAGTATACCAGTGCACACCAGAGCCTGGTCTTGTGTTTCTTAGAGACGTCATGGTCATGCCGATTTTGTGTTTGCTGCCATTGTGAGGTTTTGTGGTTTGGATCCCTGATTGCTAATGGTGGATCCCAGGTAAAAGAACTGTTGAACAGTTTGCAGCTTCCGCCCATGAGCAGCATTAAGCCACTACATCAGAACTGCTATTGCAGTCATGTTATCATTATCACCATGGTAGTCCTATCATTCCCACCATTACAGTCATCATTACTGTCACTGTATCAGTATAACTGTCATTGTGAGTATATTAGCATCATTACTGTCGCTACACCAGCAATACCATTTCTGTCACTTTATTAGCGATATCATTACTGTGACTATATCAGAACGTTTTTTGTTCTCACTTTATCAACATTACCATTACAGTCACTAAAGCGGATTTACTATTAGTGTCGCTCTATCTGAAATAACTTTATTGTGATTATGTCTGCAATACCGTTAATATCTCTACACATCATTTACACTATCATACTATATTACAACAGTATTACCATTACTGACACTATATCAGCATTACGATTACTGTAACTATATCCACTTCATCATCACCATTTTGGACACGACATTAGCATCACCGTTAGTGTCACTACATAACTATTGTCATATGTGTCACAATATCAACATCGCCATTACTGTCGCTATTCAGGCATTACTCTTATTGTCACTACATCAGCATCAGTACAGTCACTGTATCAGTATGAATAATAGTTTGATTATGTCAACACCATTACTGATGTTTCTATGTTAGCATTATTATTACAGTCACTATATCAATACTTCCATTGATGTCACTATATCCACATTATATACTTTCACACAGTATCAGCAATAGCATCACTGTCACTACATCATCTACATCACTATTCTTGTGACTGTTTCTGCATTACCATTGCTGTTAAATCATCAGCATTACCATTCCTGGCACAATATCAACATAACCACTTCAGTCTCTATATCAGTATCGCCATCACTTTCACTGTATCAGTGTTATCATTCGTCAGTATAACAAAACATCACATTAGAGTCACTGTATGAGTATTACATTAGAGTCACTGTATGAGTATTACCATTAATGTCACTATATCAGCATTACTATTTTAATCACCATACTAGTAAAAGCATTATCGTCACTGTCTCGACATTACTCTTACTGTCACTATAACAGAATTATCATTAATGTCTCTATATCAGCATTACTATTTCTATTTCTATATCAGCATTATCACTACTGTCACTGCATTAGCAATACCGTCACTGTCACTGAATCAGTATTTCCATTGCAGTCATCATAACAGCCTTACCATTACTCTCACAACAGCACCATCACAACTGTGTCCACTATAACAACATCATCATTACTGTCACCATGACAGCATCAGGATTATCATCACTATATCAGATGTACTATCACATAACCATCACAATATAGAATACCCATCACCATTACTGCACATGTTCTCTCCTGAGAGATACTGATGACAAACATGCTGAACTACAACAATACTCTCTCTCTCTCTCTCTCTCTCTCTCTCTCTCTCTCTCTCTCTCTCTCTCTCTCTCTCTCTCTCTCTCTCTCTCTCTGTACAAACTAGAAAGTTAAGAAAATGACTTGACGTTCAAACTGGAGGAGTGCATAAATATTGCACGTAACTTCTCGTGAAGGGCTGCTAGGAATGTTTAAAACAATTTGCCATGAAAAACAGGTAACACTTCCTGATGCTCGAATGGTTTTCAATTATTTCTGCCTGCGGTTGACACTGGGGCATTGCACGTGCATCTTTGATGAAAAGGGGACAGACGACAGAGAGTAAAAAGGGCAACTGATTGTTGTCTGAGTGTGCACTATACAATAGAAATACTCACCCCATTAATCGAAAACCGAGATAAACCTCTTAGTTTCTGGAGAGAGAGAGAGAGAGAGAGAGAGAGAGAGAGAGAGAGAGAGAGAGAGAGAGAGAGAGAGAGAGAGAGAGAGAGAGAGAGAGAGAGAGAGAGAGAGAGAGAGAGAGAGAGAGAGAAATTTTGTTCTGCTTTGTCTTGCAAAGAGGTTCCGGATGTGTTTGAATTTCTTTCCCTTTCATCTTCCTTCCCTTCTTTCCATTTTCATACTCTTTCTTTCGGGGCCTTTTTAGCCTAGAAGAAGTAACATTATTCTCTGGATCCAGGTTTCATAGATTTGATGTGCGATTGAGACATCCACATATAGACGAATTTTTTTTTCCTTAAAGACACCTTCTGTACAGATGCTGATGCCCATCACATCAGACTTTAAATTGAAAGCCAAATGAATACATGAGCACAAGCATTATAGAAAAAAAATAAACAAAGCAAACAAACAAAAAACTTGCAAGTGTTGAATTCCAATCCCAATGTGTTCCATTGAGATAGGAGGATAGAATAATTCCTGAAACGGCACTGGTGTCGTGTGCAGATTTCATCACCTACTCTGGAATATGATCGCCGAGAAGAAACTGCAGGTGAAACTGGAGAAAAAAATCCCCTCAGTCAAGTGTTTTGGTCGTGAACTACTTGCACTCTAAGCGGACCAGGCGGTGTGCAGGTAATGCACGTTGTAGATGCTCTTCTGCAGCGAGATTGATTGGGGGGGGGGGGGGCTATCTTGATAGTGAGATTAAAACAGTCAAAAATATAAAAAAGAAAAGGTAAAAAAAGAAAGAAATTTCTTGAGAGAAACAGTATTTTTTTGTTTGTTTTGTTTCCATTGCAAATTTCTTTCTTTCTTTCCTCCTTTCTTTCGATCCCTTTTCTTCATTCTTGTCTTTTCTCCAGATGTTTTCCTTTCTGGATCTTTTCTCTGGATTTTATGTCTATTTTGGAGGGGTCTCTTTGTTTACATAAATCATGTTACTGTTTGTCTATTCGTGATGCTTTCGTTCATGATATGAACACATCTTTTCTCGCTCACTTTATTTATCTCATTCATTTATTCTTGCATGCTACAGACATCTGCAAGCGCAGAAACAAATCATAGAAAAAACGTCCCATCCCAACTTTTTTTTTCTTCATTTGCGGGTGGTTTCTTTCTTTCTTTTTTTTTGTATTCCATGATAACTCAGTGATACAAGAAAGCTGTAAAGTTCAGTTACCGTCTGAACATCTATCACTGTATCCTTATGACGTCGAGGGGACAATGAATAGAAGAAATGCAGCTGAAAGGAGATGTGTGTAATTGTTGCATGCAATAAATCCTCAACATCTGCAGGGAATATCAAAACGAATGAGAAAAAAAAAAAAACCGTTTGCAGCAGAAACAGATAACATCTCCGTGAGGCTCAGATGTTTTTCAATTATTTCTGCCCACGAGTGAAACGAGGGCGTAGCGTGTACGCCTCTGATGAAAAGGGGGGAAGACGACGGAGGAGTAGAAAGGGCAACAGACCGTCGACTCGCCTTGCACTGCACAATGGGTGCAAGTTAATCTGTTATTAAAAAAACTCTGGCTGGATACGTAGGTATCGTAAGATTCGGTTTTTGTTTCTTTCTTTCCTTCTCTAGTTTCTTTTCTCCTTTTCTCCTGTCTTTCTTTTCCTTTCTTTCTGTTCGGTCTTTTACGCTCTTTCTGTTCACCCTTTTCCTTTTTTTATTCTTTCTTTTCCTTTTTGTTTGTTTATCCATGCCTTTTGCAGGTATTCATTCCTTTCTATTTTTTTCTACATGTCCTTTCCATTTCTTTCTACTCGTTTCTTTTCCTGCATTTTTTTTCTTTTCTGGTCTTTCTTTTATCTCTTTTCTACTCTTTCTTCTTAGCTTATCCTTTGTGTTAGTCTTTTCTTTCATTTTTGTTCCAGTTTATTCTTTTCTTTTTATTCCGTCTTCTTTCTCCCTTCCTGATCATTCTTTTCCTTCATGATTTTTTTAGTACTGACAATTTTTTGTGTTCTATTCCTTTTTTTCTGTTCATTTTCTTCTGTTCTATTCTGAGATTTCTTCGTCTTCTTGTAATTCAGGATAACAGAGCTTCAAATCATTTTTACTCACTGCTTGTATAATCTCTGTCCTTATTCATTTTATTTAACATATTTCTTTTTTTTTTTGTCCATTGAAGATGTCTTCACTCAAGGTGTGGACAAATCGACACACAATTATCAGTGACATGCACATTTTGAGATAGGTGTTAAACTGTAAGGCCAGACAACGATATGGATGGCCTTCGACCTTCAGATAGACAAAACATTGACTTCACAAAAATCGATTGATGTACACTTGTTTTCAGGAAGTTAATAGCTGGTGGTGATGATGATGATGATGATGATGATGATGATGATGATGATGATGATGATGATGATGATGATGATGAGGGGAGGAGGGAGGAGGAGGAGGAGGAGGAGGAGGAGGAGGAGGAGGAGGAGGGAGGACAACGACATTGATGATTACGATGATGTGACTGAATTATTTTCGATGTATTATTTCTAATTGGTTGCATTTCCTCTGAGCGTGTATGTACACACACACACACACACACACACACACACACACACACACACACACACACACACACACACACACACACACACACACACACGTGCGCGCGTGCGTACGCGTGCACGTGCACGTGCACGTGTGAGTATATGTATGTACAAAATGAAATTCATATTCCCCATCTTTCAGTTTATGAAATATACATATAAAACAGATCCAATCAATATCAATGCAAACTGCTTTCTCTGACACGAATGCGTCATAAGATCATCGACGCAATGACCCGGATGTACTTGATAGCCAGGCAGAAAATAAGAGACGTCAGTCTGGGCGCCACCTGGTGGGCAAACACGGGCAGACAGGTGACAGGAGGAGCAAAAGGCGGAGGCAAAAGAGGGAATCACGTCAGTGTTTAGTTCTGCTAGACCACGGCGTTCTTTAGATGGCGCATTCTGTGCCTGATCATTATGTTCTCAGGTTTACCATGGGTGATTCCACCCTCCTGCACACCCCGAATTTCCCACCCCTTTAAGTTGTATATGGATGTTGTGTTGGATGAGGGTGGTGGAGGAGGGGGGGGGGGGGGGGGGGGAGGCTGTTCAAATTTCAATTGTTTGTTTAATCATTCCTTTATCATTTTGACGATTGACGAGTATGTGACAAAATCCGTATCATGTTTTCATCTGTCAAGGCAGATGGGTATGAAACATTCTATTTGCCTGCCTCTCTCTCTCTCTCTCTCTCTCTCTCTCTCTCTCTCTCTCTCTCTCTCTCTCTCTCTCTCTCTCTCTCTCTCTCTCTCTCTCAAGTTTTTTGATGTAATTGACCACACACTGCTTCTAAAAAAGTTAAAATTGTACCGTTTATCCAATAATGCTCTAGAACTCATCTCTTCGTTTTTAAGCGACAGAAAACAAACTGTCTCAATTCATGAACGCCAATCTTCTATTTTGCCTCTCAAACATGGTGTTCCTCAAGGCTCCGTCCTAGGACCCATACTTTTCTCAATATATATATTAATGATCTCCCCCTGTTTCTTCCAGC
>JADBJO010008362.1:0-2500 GCA_016801955.1 Conus betulinus | reverse complement strand
CCTGTTTGTCTGGCTTTGCTTCTCTTTTGTTTTCCCTTCCCTTCTGTTTGTCTTTCCTGCCTTCTGCTCGTCATGCTAATCATCCTGTCTGTCTCGAATCCTTTCTGTGTGTTCCGTTGCCCTCCTGTTTGTCTTGGTTCCTTTCTGTCTGGGCTTTCTCTATATCTCACTTCCCTCTGTTAGGCGTTCGCAAAGAAGAAGACTTCCCTTCTGTTTGTCTCGGGTCCCTTCTTTTTATTTTAGTTCCCTTCTGTTTGTTTGTTGTTTTTTTTTCTATTTTTCTTCGCTTCCATACAGCGAGTCTTGTTTCCTGTCTGTTTGCTTGGCGTTCCTCGGTTGTCTTCCTTGCCCCTGTCTATTTGTTTCCCTTACTTTCCATTTGTCTCCCTTGCCTTCTGTTTGGTTCTCTTCACTTTTGTTAGTCTTGGGTCTCGTCTGTTTATTTTAGTTCCCTTCTATTTTCTCTCGGTTTCCTTCTGTTTCTTATCTCCCTTTTGTGAGTCTCGTGTCCTTTCTGCTTCTCTGGCTTTTCCTTCCTTTTGTCTTCCTTCCCATGTATGTGTCTCCCTTCCTACTGTTTGTCTCCCTTCCCATGTATTTGTCTCCCTTCCCTACTGTTGTCTTGCTTTCCTTCTGTTTTTGTTTTGTTTGTTTGTTTGCTTGTGTTTTTTTGTTTTTCTCTTCTGTTCTTTTTCGCTCCAGTCTGTTTTTGTCACATCCCATCTGTTTGTCTTGGTTCTCTTCTATTTTCTCTGCTATGCTTTTGCTTTGCTTTGTGTTTGCTTTGCTGTGCTATGCTGCCGCCGCCTCACTTCATTCCCCAGGTTTCTCTCCTGTTTCACGTGCTTGTGTTAGCTTTGTTTGGCTTGCCTTTCGAGCTTTCCTTTTTTTTGTTTGTATTGACGTGGCATTATTGCAGTGTTGTGAGGTGAGTAGAGTTTGATGTAGAGTAATGTGAGCGCGCGCGCGGAGATATGTAAGTGTGTGTGTGTGTGTGTGTGTATGTGTGTGTGTGTCTGTGTGTGTCTGTGTGTGTGTGTCTGTGTGCGTGTGTGTGTATGTGTGTGTGTGTATGTGGGTGTGTGTGTGTGTGTGTGTGTGTGTGTGGTGTGTGTGTGTGTGTCTGTGTCTGTGTGTGTCTGTGTCTGTGTCTGTGTAGGTGGGTGCTAGCGTGTATAGATACAAGCGCGCGCACGTGTGTGTCTATGTGTGAGGGCGTGCGTGCATTGTCCGAGGGCGGCTTGTGTGTCTAGGTGAGAGAGAGAGAGAGAGAGAGAAGAGACAGACAGAAAGAGACAGACAGACAGACAGACAGAGACAGAGAGAGATAGACAGACAGACAGATCTTGCCTTTCTCTGCCTTTCTGTAAAACATGAACAGATGTATGAACGCACACAGATGCAAGAGCATGTATAAGGTTCATGTAATTTTCTGCATCAGCCAGTGTTAGTGTCCTGTCTCCACAGAGCTGTAAGACCAAAGTGAAATCTTTCGCAGACATGCTTTATATTCATGTCAAGAATTTCCCCGGATCCTGTGCAGTGTGTGAGGAAGATGTTGATGTTTGAGAATGTCAGCTTCTTTTGCTTTCGCTGAGGGAAACGCTGAGTCTGTTTGTGTTGGAAGCCACGCAAATAGGGAAAGTTCTCTAGCTAAGAATGCAGTTAGGCCACATCGGAAATACCAAGGTCTTTTTTTTATCATTCAGCTGCTGCTACTGCTGCAGCAGATGCGTTGAGTGAATGCTGTAATCGCTGCTACTCTTTCAGGAGCGACGGTTTTGGTTTTTCCTACTTTTTCTATTCTGCGATGCTAATCGTTGTGCCTCGTACTACAGCTATACAATGTATTATACATTTGTCATTGTTAAGAATTCATAGTTGTTGTCAAGGCCGACCGAAAATGATTTAATGATTGAAGGCTTGTATCTTGGACCACATAGGTAAGTTAGAATCTAAAGCGTTCCATCTCTCCTCTCTCTCTCTCTCTCTCTGCTCTCTCTCGCTCCTATCTCTCTTCGATCTCTCCTATCTCTGTGATGTGAGTGTGTGTGTGTGTGTGTGGTGGGTGGTGTGTGTTTGTGTGTGTGTGTGTGTGGGTGTGGGTGTGTTGGGTGTGTGTGTGGTGGGTGTGTGTGTGTGTGTGTGTGCGCGCGCGCGCGCGCGCGCGCGTGCGCCCGAATTACGGAGGGGTTGATGAAGCAGCAAGGGACAGTGATTATTAGAGGAGGGGAAGGAGATGATGTTTGGGTAAAATTGAGTGTTTCTTTGTTCTAATATTTCTGGTTGTTCTTTGTTTGTGGGTTTTGGTTGTTGTTTTGTTGTGGTTGTTGTTTGTTGTTGTTGTGGTGTTGTTGTGTTGTTTGTTTGTTTTGTTTTATTTTTTTCGTGTTTCTGGCCATGTTTCGAATTGTATCCATATCAGTTCAACAAACAGGTTGAAAAATCATGCAAAGGGCATTCTGCTCTCGCGTCTCTCGCTCTCTCTCTCCTCTGCCGC
>JADBJO010008361.1:92126-97495 GCA_016801955.1 Conus betulinus | reverse complement strand
TTGACATGGATTTAACAAGCAATTTGACATGAGCATGCCCAGTACATGTACTAATATATAAATGTGTAATTATGAATAATAAATACAACCGTTACAATCTGGTAGTTTATCTTTATGTATTACTCAGTTTGAACGAGTGATGAGTGAAAAAAAGGTAGTTACAAGGAGGTTTGTTTTTTTCATTTTCAGTTAGAAACAAAGAAATAAGCAAGACGAACACAGAACATTATAATGACAATACATTAATACCAGGTACAATATATATGTACATACATATATATACATACACACATATAAACACACATATATAATACATACACATACATATACACACATATACGTACATATTACACACACATATGTAGACATACATACATATACACACATACATATAAATACAAATACACACACCACAGACATATAAATAAATGCATATACAAATACACAACTACAACAACGAGGCGAAAGGACACACGCACACACACTCACACACACACACACACACACACACACCACACACACCACACACACACACACACGCACTCAGGTACTCAGGTATAGGTTACAGGAGAGAGTATTAGTTGATAATCGTAGTCGATACAGCATACATATATACATGATACTCTTGTCACTAGTATCAGTTAAAATTGATCTAGACATAGTATAGTTTTGTCCTAGTAAGTTATGTGGAGTGAAACAAGTTACAGCATGATGAGACCTCTTCGTAATGCTCAAGGTAGGTTTCTACAACTTCCTCTTTTCTCTCTTCTTTTTCTTTCTTTCACGGCATGCCACACACAGCTTGTGTGATACTGATAGGAATCGACTGAGTACTGTAACATAGTATAAAATGTTGAAAACAGATTGCATGATTGATAATAACCCTAACAGACAAATAAAAAAGGAATTAAAAAAAAAAAAAAAAAAATAAAAATAAATTCTTTGACAGCAGCCATAGAGCTCAATCGAGTTTTGTTAATAAAGAGAGAAACAGTATTTCAGAGTTCAAGAAAAAAGCGTGGAATAAGGCAGCCAACTTTCTTCAAATTGTCTATATGTGTTGTTCAAAAAAGATACATATTTTTTTCTGATTCCAATCTGTTTCTAAGAAATGTTATGAACAACTGGACATTTGGGTGTACATTTTGCAATTTTGTCCTGTATATATGAAATTTCGCCAGAAGCAGAATAAAATCTAAGAGGCTTGTCCGTTGTAATATTTTGTTTTACTCCAAACAAAACCAATTCCTTATCAATTTGAAGATAATCACAATGTGGACATTTTTCTTTTGAGCAAATGTTCAAAACTGGTCCAAAATCTGTTGATAATAGCACAATCATACAACATATGTGAAATGCATTGCTCATCCATATTACAAAAGTTGCAAATAGGGGAATCAGTAATTTTAATCCTGAACAAATATCTCTGAGTTGGGAGTAGTCTATGTAATAGTCTGGTTTGAAACCATCTGAGCTGTACATCTTTAGTAGTTTTTATAATAGTGTGAAAAAATATGTTTTCCAGCTCAGATTTTCAAAGAAATTGTTCCATTTACTGACTGCTGTTGGAGTAGCATCATTTCCATTTAAAATGGTCTGTACATGCTTATTGCCCTTATAATATAAGGACCATGTCATCGGGTCTAAAGTTTTGTATCTGTTGGTTAGAGCTACATTTAACTTTTGACAATATGTTCGGATTGCATCAACAATACCTTCATACAGTATAAAATTAGTTCTAATACCTGGGTATTTAAGCAGAAATTGGTTATACGTCATAAACTGACCATTATCATTAATTATATTTTTTTATATAGAAAATGTCGTAGTCACACCATTCTCGCACACATAAACTACCTTTCGTCCCCGTATAATATTAGTGTTATAATGAATACATTCAGACATTAATTCATGCACAGAAGGTACACAACATTTTGTACACAGTTTTTTGTAATAATGTTTTACAACATCCTTCCATAATGGGTTTTCAACATTTTCAATAATAATATTAGCATATTCGGCTCCAAAGTGTTTAAATGTCCTAACCTAGGGAACATATTAAGGGTAAAATTCTCCCACTCAGAATCAAAATTCAGTCTCCTTAATCAAGATATTTTCATAGAAGACGCAAAGTTTCTAACATTCAGCATCTTCAATCCACCTTCAAAGTACTGTTTTTTCAACCACAGACCTTTTGATTTTGCCTTGTTTGCCATTCCACAAAAACATGTACACTTCTTTTTCTAAAGATTTCAAAAAATAGTCTGGTGGGTCAGGCAAATTAATTAATAAATGAATAATTTTTTGAAAACACTAAGGTTTTAATAACAGTTATTTTTCCATAAGGAGTAATTTGTCTTTTTTTCCAAAATGCTAAGACGTGTAGACGCGTCTGATTGAAAAAAGTTTGTCATTGTAGTTTAGTTGTACAATAGTGTCAGTGTTGGTGGAAAATGTAATGCCTAAAACCTTAAAAGTGCCTGGGTCCCAAACAAAATTCTTATCACGCATATATTGCATGCCAGATTTTTTTCTGCTACCTATCCAAACAACTTGGGTTTTGTCAAAATTTATTTTTAGACCAGAAATATGTACAAATCTTGTAAGGGTATGTACTGCTTCAATAAATGACTTTTCTGATCCATCAAGGCACAATGTTGTGTCATCAGCAAATTGGGATAGTAAGTTTACTTTATTTTTAATTTTAATTCCCTTAATGTTCACATTACGGCGGATCATGAGAGACAATATTTCCGCACAGATTAAATACAAATAAGGGGAGGCAGGATCCCCCTGTCTGACTCTTTCTATCGAAAACCAAGGAGTGTATTGGCCGTTGACCGAGATACAGGTAGAGATTTGGTATAAAAAGTCATTATCCATTTAATAATGTCTGGGCAAATTTTTAAAAATGTAGGCATTTTAGTAGAAAAGGACCAAGACACACTGTCAAACGCCTTTTCAAAATCTACTAATAATAGCATGCCTGGAATATTTTCATTTTCAGTGTACAACAATGTATCGTAGAGTAACCTGATATTTTCGCCGATGAAACGGCCCTTTAGAAAACCTTTTTTGGCTTTAATGAATAACACTTGGTAAAACTGTCTTGAGACGGTTAGCAATACAAGCTGAAGCGATTTTGTGTGTAGTATTCAAAAGGGAAATGGGGCGCCAATTTTAATAAACTGTTTCGGTTTCCCCTCTTTGGGGATACAACTATAGTTCCTTGCCGCTGGGTTATTTGACATTTGTCCTTTGTCAAAACTTTCGTTAATAGAACGCACAAGGAAAGAGCCAATATCATAAAGAAAAACTTTAAAAATTCTACAGTAAAGCCATCAGGTCCTGGACTTTTAAAATTTTTCATATTTTTCAAAGCACAGGCAGCTTCCTGAAATGTTATTAAGCCTTCAGTAGATTCCCTCTCCTCATTGTTTAAAGCTGGTGCATCAGGGAGTTCATCAGTAATGTTAACATCGTTTACCTCTCTAAAGCAATATAAATTTTCATAAAAGCATTTTGTTTCATTGAGAATGTTTTTTTGATCTGGAATTATTGTTCCATTTTCCTTTTCGAGAAAGGTATAGACTTGTCTAAGTAGTTACGGTTTTCAAGATTACAGAAGTATTTATTAACCTTTTCACCCTGATGGATCCAGCGAACCTTCGAACGCATTGCCATACCTTGAATCCTGTGGTCTCTAATTTCCTGTAACTGTGTTTTTAAAGTTTTCTAAAACTGGAATATCTTCATCATGCAAATCACGTTCAAGATTACTTATTCTTTTTTCAAGGTCGAGTTCTTGTTGGGTTTCCATCCTTTTTTTGTAAGTGCTATAAGATATTGTTTTCCCCCTAATTTCTAATAACAGGGTTTCAAAAAAAAGTTGATCATTGATCTCAAAGGAGATATTTTCGTTAGGAATGTTATCAATGTTGTCTAAATTATAAGGTAATAGTGCATATTGTTTTTTTTTCACCTCATTGATGATTCTTTTTATTTCTGAGAGATATTTTTTTTATCTTTAAGCAAACTATTATTAAATTTCCAGAAAGGCCTATCACGTTTCAGCTGCTCTTTTTTTTAAAAGTATAGTAACTAAAGAATGATCTGATCTGTATCCTGGATCAGTAAAAATGTTATTTGTTTCGACCAATAATTCTTCAGTAATTATTAGAAAATAATCAAGTCTTCCTTGTTTAAATGAATTGAATTTACGCCAAGTGTATGATCTTTTTTCAGGATACATTTCCCTAAAAGCATCAAAAAGATTGAATTTTTACCATCATGTCAGTAATTCTTTTTTCCTGGTCCTAGGACGATTCTTCACACTTGCATAGTTTCTGACATCTATTTTCATGTCCAGGGGACAATTCCAGTCACCAGTGATAATCACATGTTCATTGGCAATGCGTTCAATGTGTTCACAGACACCATAAAAAATTCAGGTCTATCGTTATTACTTGGCCCATACAGGTTGACTAAGGTAAGTTTTTTATTTAGAATTTCCAGCTTCATTACAATATAACAACCATGAGGATCTCTAATGACATCAAACAATTTATATTCAAAATTATTGCTAAAAAGAATGGCAACCCCGTTTTTTATTTGTCTCAGAACCGCAGAGCCAGACATTATAACCCCCAACTTGCTCTTATGAAATTTTCTGATTCTGTTTTCAAATGTGTCTCTTGAAGACAGTATATGTTGGCTTTCTTTCTTCCTAAGGAAATCAAATACATCCTTCCTCTTACTGGAGTTGTTTAAATCATTACAGTTAAATGAACATATTTTAAAGGACTTATCACCTGCCATTTGGTAAGTTTGAAAGAGAAGAAGGAATCGTGTAAACAGAGTACAAAACATATCTTATTCCCACACAACATGTAGTAAAATCAAATGAAATAAGCACATTTTCTGTTTCTGTCTGTCTCCACGTACGATAAAAGAAGAAAAACATTGCCGCAGTCAATCCAGAAATCCACTGAATTAAAGACAAACCTGTCTCCTGGAAAACTAGTATCATAAGGGCAATTTGAAAAATCCAACCTGACCCAATTTCAATGTTTACACTCTCATCCACATGCACACAATGTGAGTTAACAGTATCAGCACACACAAACGACAACAAAACAAGACAGGCACACAACATGTAGGGTTTACAATTACAAAAGGGTTTCATCTGTAGGCCCATGCCCCACTCCACACCAACTGGCTTTAACAAACATATTCTGCTATACACATTACAAAAAGAATACGTAAAAGAAAAAGTATTCAGGCCCCTTCCACAGACGCCTAAGTCGTTAGCGGCCATCATAAGCACCTATCAAGTGACAAAAACAAAAGCCCCACGTGCTTCCGACAGT
>JADBJO010008361.1:82126-87126 GCA_016801955.1 Conus betulinus | reverse complement strand
TCATGTCACAGACTGTACACAGCATGGTGCTTGCCCAGGTTTACCTTCCTTGCCTGCACAAACAATGAGAAGAAGGCAGAGACAGGAATGGAATGATTTGATGATGATTGACTGATCAGTTGCTAAACTTTAATATCCAGTGACGAAGAATTCAAGTCGACCTCTAGTCTAGGAATTTGACAGTGTCACATATACATTGCACGTAAAATTTCATACTGACATAAAAAAATCATTCTGCAAATGAGGAAATAAGAAATGACAGGGTCACAAAAATAGAATTCTAAATGAAATAAAAAATCATTCTGACAAATGAATGAAATAATGAAATGCTGAAGACAAAAAGAGGAGAAAACAGAAGAGAGAGAGAGAGAGAGAGAGAGAGGAGAGAGAGAGAAAACCTTTAGTAAGAGAGAGAGAGATTTCAGGCGCAGAAAATACTTGCAGTAAATCAAGGATTGAGATTTCAGGGAGGTCTATACTTGCAGTCTGAGAGAGAGAGAGGGAAGAGAGAGAGAGAGAGAGACAGTCAGAGAGACCGATACAGAGACAGGGACAGAAACAGAGAGATAGATAATGACTATGACGATGTTTCTTTCTTTTTTGCAAACACTGAAAGTATTGGCTTAGTTCGCCATATTGCGTATTTGCTGTCACTATTCAATTAAACTAGAACTAAATGATGAAACATAATCATCAAAATATTGTTACGTGTTTGCAAAGAGACCCCCCACAGAAACAGAAAAAGACAAAAAAAAAAAAAAAAAAAAAAAAAACAACCACCACCACCAACACATTTGCATTGACTACACCAATGAAACAAGCATACAGAAAACAAAGCGAAAAAAAAGAGAGAACACAAGAAGAAAGAAAGAAAGAAAAAAACAGTATTTACCGTTACCAACAGTGAAATTGTTCAATGCTTACCATCACCAACAGTGAAATTGCTCAATGCTTACCATCACCAACTGTGAAATTGCTCAATGCCTACCAACACCAGGTGTGAAATTGCTCAATGCTTACCATCACCAAGTGTGAAATTGCTCAGTGCTTACCATCACCAAGTGTGAAATTGCTCAATGCTTACCATCACCACCTGTAAAACTGCTCAATATTTAGCACCACCAACTATGATGCTGTGAAAAACATATCATCACTTACTGTGAAGTTCCTCAATACTTATCATTAGTAACTGTGAAGTTCCTCAATACTTATCATTAGTAACTGTGAGGTTACTCAATGTTTATCATTAGTAACTGCGAGGTTACTCAATACTTATCATTAGTAACTGTGAGGTTACTCAATGCTTATCATTAGTAACTGTGAGGTTACTTAATACTTATCATGAGTAACTGTGAGGTTATTCAATACTTATCATTAGTAATTGTGATGTTTCTGAATATTCCCCACCACCAACTGTGAAGTTACTCAATATTTCCCGTCACCAATTGTATGTTGATCCGCATTGACCATAACAATCAGCGATGATTTTAAATTTATAGAGTAGCCTACAAAAAATGGAAAGCAACGCACACAGCCTTAGTACATGCCACGCACATAAACACTGCATTGTCAAATGTCACTCATATGCACGTTCACGCAAACAGAAATATCATGTACATCAATAACTAAGTCTCAAAGAATTTTAACGACCGATAACAGCAGTTACACTGATGATTGATTATACTGGCACATTGATGATTGAATATTCTGGCACATGATTGATTGATTTTGGCACATTGATGATTATTCTGGCGTCTTTATTATCTTGTCAGGTGGATCACTGATTTGAAAAAGGCAAAAAAAAGGTGGAAACCTTTCATCCTTGTAATATATTGCGTTCGTACTTCTGAAAACTTTTTTGTTTGTTTGTTTTTGTTTATCGTGGTGCATCATTTACCACAAAATCTGAAAATGGCCAAAACTAGATTATGTATTCTCTATCCTGATTGGCCAGTGCCTTCTTACTCAAGTCTTTCACTTGGCATATTGCATTATGTTCGATGTCATCAACTGTAACTGAAAAAAAAACTGACAAAAAAGAGAAGAAAAAGTGAAAGGAAGCAAGGAAGAAAGAAAGAAAGCACGCATGCGAACGTCTTAAAGATATACTTGTGACGTCTGCTAGACAACGATTTCAACGTAAGTAATCATTTGTAGTCTTTAGAACTTGTTTCCTTCGTAATTTTTTGTTGTTGACATGAACGGTTGACACACGTATTTAAGACATTCCTTTAAAAAAAAAAAACAGTTGGAACAAGGTTAGAAAAGAATGGAAATGTCCGCATGCTATCTGGGAAATGTTGATTGATTTTAGAAAGAATCCAAAAGCTGTGCCACCACTTTTTATCAAAGGTGCTGAAGTAGAACGTGTTGAATCATACAAATATTTAGGAACTTTTATAGATAATAAGCTGAATTTTAAATCCCATGTTGAGTATGTCCACAAAAAAATGTCAAACCAGATTATATTGTCTTCGCAAGCTGCGATCATTTCATGTGAATACTGACATTCTTCGGACATTTTATTCATGCTTCTTGGAATCTGTTCTAACTTTCTCATTTATGTGTTGGTATGGTGGGTTGACTGTGAAGAGCAGAAATGTGCTTGAGAAAGTGGTGAACGTGGGAGGAAAAATCGTTGGTGAGAGACAAAAAAAGTCTGAATGAGCTATACAGGTGCCGTGTTGTTTGTAAAGCGAAGAAGATTACGTGTGACCAGACCCACGTTCTTGCAAATCAGTATGACCTTCTTCAGTCAGGACGAAGATATCGATCGGTTAAATGCAGAAGTGTCAGATTTAAACAAAGTTTTATTCCCCTGTCCATTGATTTCATGAACCGAGAAGATGTTTAATTGAAATCCAAATTCCTCTATATGAATGTATGTCATATGTGGGAAAATGGGTAATGTGGCTAAATTATTGTTTATTTGCTGTGAATGTGTGTGACCACAAATTAATTTCTCAAATTGAGATAATAAAGTTTACTTGACTTGACTTGACTTGACTTGACTTGACTACTCAGTACTACCAATTGCCAGCTGCTCAGGATTTAACAATACCAAATGTTTATGTCACTCAGCACATAGTGTGACCAAACGTTAATGCTATTCAGTACTTACTATGACCGGCTATTGACTTACTCAGTGCTGACCATTACCAAATGTTAACGTTACGTGGTGCTCGGTATGACCAACTGTTAATGTTTCACAGCAATTGGTATGACCACCTGTTAATGTTTCACAGTACTTGATATCACCAACTGTTAATGTTTCACTGCACTTGATATGACCAACCGTTAATGCTTCACAGTACTTGATACGACCAACTGTTAATGTTTCACAGTACTTGATATGATCAACCGTTAATGTTTCACAGTACTTGATACGACCAACTGTTAATGTTTCACAGTACTTGACATGACCAACTGTTAATGTTTCACAGTACTTGCTACGACCAACTGTTAATGTTTCACAGTACTTGGTATCATCAACCGTTAATGTTTCACAGTACTTGGTATGGACCAACTGTTAAATGTTTCACAACACGTGTTATGACCAACTGTTAACGTTAAGGAACACTCTCTGTTGTCGTCTGAACATGTAAGAAGCTGAGACCGAACAGATGTAACACTGTAGGATCTTTCTCGCCCTATTCTGGAGAATAGTCTGAGTAATTCAAGACAAAAAATATACAATGTTGCGATCCATCTGAAAGAAGGAATGAGCATATTTTTTCTTTTCTTCTTCTTTCTTCTTTCTTTCTTTCTTTCTTTCTTTCTTTCATTCATTCATCATCATTATCATCATCATCAACACCATCATCATCATCATCATCATCATCGTTTAAGGATGATGATGATAAAAAAATGATGATGGTGATGATGGTTGTTGTTCATCATTTTTTTTAACCCGGAAACCGAGATTTGTTCTTAAATGGCAACACACCCAAATTCCTGACATGGACATGGAAGTACAAAGGAGCACTTTCTATGATTAGGATAAAGACATTATGAAAACAAAACAAGGAAATGTCTGGCATTAAATAGAAAGTATTTTTTTTAATGTGTTTCCCTCCTGAACAAAAACAGAGGTAAGTCTGAATGCAATCGTAAATGACACCTCACCCCCCATCCCCACCCCTGCCCACCACCACTTTCTCAAATAAAGTCTGGGCATCCACAAGAGTCCTTTTTATGGATAACCGAGTGAAAATAAAGAATACGCAAAACGAAAACGAAGAAGAGTCTTTGAAGAAATGAGTATGGTAAGATATTGTTGACGCGCTCACAAAAAAGAATCCACGTCTGTGATTGTCTATTATAAACTGAATGTCACAAAAGATAATCGGTCTAAAAAAAAATAACAGCAACTGTGCTTCATCTCTCCCCCTTCCTCCCCTCCCCTACCTCCCCCCCTCTCTCTCTCTCTCTCTCTCTCTCTCTCTCTCTCTCTCTCTTTCAAACACTTCCATTACACTTCCGACCCTCCACCATCATCACACATCTCCCAGCACAGACCTTCAGCCCACTACATCCATTTGCTGTTCAGGTTTGCTGAACACAATGACTGCTCCATTCCTGTCACAGCAACACCAATCAGCTCTTCTCCCCATGACCTCATTAGATTAACATGTGTGTATCCTTCTATTCGTATTTCATTGTTTTACCATTGTCTCTGAAAAAGTCTAGAATTCCGCCTCTTATGTCTCCTTATTTTGCAACATGAAATCACCTGTGTGTATACATATGTTTTGTAAACACTTGCTATTACATAGGTGTGTACTACGATTTCCCATTTTGGTCACCTGTGTACTATGTATGTGTGCGCATGTCTAATTGTTGTGAGTGCATGTCTAACTGTTGTGAGCCTTAACCTGGTTGATGTGGGTGCATATCTATCTGTTTATTTTTTTTGCGTGTGTGTGGGCACATGCACGTGTGTGTGTGTGTGTGTGTGTGTGTGTGTGTGTGTGTGTGTGTGTGTGTGTGTGCATGTGTGG
>JADBJO010008361.1:52126-67126 GCA_016801955.1 Conus betulinus | reverse complement strand
GATGCCGATGTACCGCTTTGACGCCGCTTTTTTTAATGTTTATTTTTGTAGTGGGAAGTCGACATATGTACAACTGGGAATAAGTTTATTTGCCTTGCATCTTGTTCTAGTTTAAGGTGTGTATACTTTATAACTTATTCAACAGGTTGTATATGTTTCAGTGCAATGTTTTCATGGTTTTTGTTTGTTTTTTTTTTTTTTCTGTGATGTCACACAACCAAGCTTGAAGTGTGAAGTTTGACACGACTGGCATGCAAACAGACTGAGACTGATACACACACATACACTTCTTGAAAGCCATACTCACATATAGAACACAGACAGACAGAACGACAGACACACACACATACATGCCCACATGTTCAGGCATAGGAGAGAGAGAGAGAGAGAGAGGGGGGGGGGGTGGGGGGGGTGGGGGTTGAGTGGAGTTCAAGCGTGCTACAGGAATTTGGATGGAGGCAGACAGACTTCTTCTTACACTGGCTATCAACTCCTGCGGTCACCCCTAATCTAAGCATGCAACTATAAGTCAATACACAACACACTTACCTAGCCTTGGGGGTGTTTTTTTGTATGTATGGCTGTTTTGTTTTTGTTTTTATCTCACCTTAAAGGTAGCCATACTCCATCTTCAGGGAACTGGGAAGAAAATTTGGAAAAAAGACAGGATGTAGAGCACAAGAGGCAGAAATAAGAAATCTTGAAGAGAGAAAAAGAGAGCATGACAGGAAAGAGGAACCCCTAACTACCCAACGACAGTGAACGTGATAGTTCCTGTGGTTCCAGAAACAGGAGGGGCCCTTAATTTCACATTCCGCAGTGCCCCACTGCAGGAGAGGCAGAAAGACAAATTGTAGACAAGCATTCTGAAACAAACCATATCAAACGCTGCCTTTTCATTTTGAAAGTGATTTAATAAAGTGATTAATACCGTAGTGGCGATCACAAGAAGCAACTTCCAGCAAAAACAAATGAACCAACAAAACCAACTGTGTTGCTAAGCAGTCGCAAAGCCCTATTTCTATTATGCACATCAATATCCTTGACCATAAGCATAACTTCATAAGTCAAAGTGTCCACACACCAAATTGGAGCTGAGTCCAACAGTTCCACTATTGTGGAAAAACAACAACAACAACAAAAATGGTATTTAGGGCCCTCTAAATACCCCCAATCCCACCCCACCCCACTCCAAACTATCTTTCTGACCTTGACCTTGTCAATAGGGTATTTTGAAAAAGAACAACTAGACATTCTATGTGCAAGAGTTGGGAGCCGGTGGATGATTCCTCCATTGATGAAGGAGATCCATGCAAGTCAAACATTTCACCGGCCAGTCAAAGCTGACCAAAAGTGAACAAAACATTCAAACACAGCCAATTAATGAGAAGAAGACACAACAATCAAACCTATGTCACAAAAGAGGCAGACATACTTGGAGCAAGGTGCATCCCAAAGAAAAAAAATTGCATGAAATTGAAAAAGAAAATCTTCTCAAGCCCCCCAAACACATCAACACCCCACGCCTCTGGAATTGAAAATTCCATGGATGCATCCAGCCTGTTAAAGATACATAAAATGGCCATACATATAGACAAACAACACTACCAAGTAAATAATATGAATCATTCATGTGGTTTATAGCACCATCGACCACTATTGACAACACTACCAAGTAAACATCACTCAATCATCATGTGGTTTATACCACCGACCACTATGGGCCACATCAGAGTTGACACCTTGTCAGCTAAGTAAACAAGTGTACATCATGGCTGCCATGCGAGTTGGGTCGCATGATTTTAATTAAGGGGAGAGTATGTAGAGCCTAAAGTTAACGTGAGAGCGTTGGTCTTGAACCTGTATTCAAGACGTGTTTAGCGGCGGAAGGCCAGGTATAGAGTAGCGAGTTCCTCTCTGGAGAGGTAAGCTCGGGCTCTCCGATTGACTTGTGGGTGCAGAGGCCGAGAGCGAGTTGAGAAGTGCAGTCGGTGCACTGAGCGCTCCTGATCGCACCCCGGGTGGGGGTTTGACAGTACTCAGGTTTGCTGGTTGGCACCAGGTAAGTGTTCAGTTGTAAGGGGTTGACAGGGACTATAGGTGTAAAGGGTCGCTTTAAATATAACACCCTGGAGAGGTATTTACACGGAATTTCCCTGTTTCACAGTTCTCCCTTTATTCAGCTACCCGCTTACTGAGGGCATCCCGGACTGCCTTGGCTGGGGCCTAGCGATGGGCACTGGAGTGGGTGTTCGGGAGTAAGCAGTCTAGTGTGAAAGGTCGTCGCAACTAAGCCCTTGGGTCGAGGAGTTGGCGGAGGGGACCACGAGTCTCTGTGGGATGGAAGCCGGCCTCACTACCCCAGGCATGGGTAGGACGATGAATTGAGGGCCAGGTGTAAAGAAAGCCCGATAACGCAGGAATGATACTGATCCTTGCGTGGTTGTGTGCCATGGACTGGTACTTAAAGAGTGCTAGGGTGTGCCCGTGACTGGTCTCTGTTAGTTCACTTGTTTTTTATGTGTCTTTTATGTAAATGGAAATGTTGGCTCTATGCTGAGTGGATGATACAAATTTAAATTAGCAGCCGAAGAGTTATTTCCGGCATTCTTAATTTCTGTTGAGTAAATTTAATAAATTGTAACTCCCTATGGGAGGGGAACTGGGAAATTGAAATTTTTTGTTGTGCACCTTTGGTTGAGTGGAGAGATAGTGTGTGTGCACAGAGTAAGCCTTGTTGTGTGTGTATGGGAGTTTGACCACATGTGACAGTGTGTTTTTTCTTCTTCTTCTGTGTACACAGGCTGTCAACTCCTGCGGTCACCCCCAATCTAAGCATACAGTCAATACACAACCTACTACCTACCTGGGGGGTGGAATTTTGTGTGTATGGCTGTTTTGTATCCCACCTTAAAGGTAGCCATACTCCATCTTCAGAAAATTGGGAAGAAAGCTTGGAAAAAAAAGACAGGATGCTGAGCACAAGAGGCAGAAATAAGAAATCTAATTTATCTTAAAGAGAAAAAGAGAGCATGACAGGAAAGAGGGAACCCCTAACTACTTAACGACGGTGACCTTGATAGCTCCTGTGGTTTGAGAAATCTCGCTTTGGAATTCCGCTGATACCCCTGAAGTCGGTGTTTTTGAAAATGCAACTGTTTCGGCTCTAGCATTTGCACTACGAGAGCAGTAATATTTCTTGTGCTTGCAAAAATTATAAAAAAGAAGCCGTTACACCCACTACACATCACTACACCTGTGCTACCCTGCTTCCTTTCCCTCAGCAGCTGTTTTCCTTCATCCCGATGCTGGATATTTTTTTTGAGGATTCCTTCTTTTCTTAAAGATTCAAACACTCTCAACTGTTCCTGAGGGGGCAGAAGTAAAGCTGCTTTCACACTCTCTTCTTCCTTATGCTTCCTCTTCATGTGTCTTGAAAGTTTTGCTTGAAATGTCCCACAAAAGACACATGGACGTGGAGGCTTCTTGTAAGTTTTGCATGAAGTGCTTGAAGTGGAAGTTGACTGTGAGAAAGATGCCGACTTTTCTGAAGGCTGGTGTGAACTACCTCCAGTAACAGTAGCCTTCGAGGAAGAAGCTGACCTTGCAACACACTGGGGTGAAGTACCTGCACTAACACTAGTCTCAGAGGAAGAAGCTGACCTTGCAACACACTGGGGTGAAGTGCCTGCAGTAACATTAGCCTCTGAAGAGGAAGACTGGCTTGGCAGAAAAACATTAGTCTCCGAAGAAGAAGCTGGCTTTTGCACCAAGTGTGAAGTGGAAGAAGCCAACTTTAGTCTCCAAGCTGAAGAAGTGTTTGCAGAAACAGTGGTCTCCGTGTGTGAAGAAGTAACAGTTGCACCGAAGCTGGTTGCAGTGTGTGCGTGAAGTGCCTGCAGTAACAGTAGCCTCCGGAAACAAGCTGACCTTGCAGTAGATCGGCGTGAAGTGCCTGCAGTAACAGTAGCCTCCAAGGAACAAGCTGACCTTGCAGTAGATCGGCGTGAAGTGCCTGCAGTAACAGTAGCCTCCAAGGAACAAGCTGACCTTGCAGTAGATCGGCGTGAGTGCCTGCAGTAATAGTAGCCTCCGAGGAACAAGATGACCTTGCAGTAGATCGGCGTGAAGTGCCTGCATAACAGTAGCCTCCGAGGAACAAGATGACCTTGCAGTAGATCGGCGTGAAGTGCCTGCACTAACAGTAGCCTCCGAGGAACAAGCTGACCTTGCTGCTGTAGATCGGCGTGAAGTGCCCGCAGTAACAGTAGCCTCCGAGGAACAAGCTGACCTTGCTGTAGATCAGCGTGAAGTGTGTGCAGTAACAGTAGCCTCCGAGGAACAAGCTGACCTTGCTGTAGATCGGCGTGAAGTGCCTGCAGTAACAGTAGCCTCCGAAGAAGACGAAAACCTGGCAGTAGACTGGTAGTACATAGCGTCTGATGTGTCAGTAACCTCCAAGGGAGCACTTGTAGGGGTTCCTGCAAAACATAACCACCACCCAATTGAACTGAACCAAATACCTTTGAAATGGAAGAAAAATATTAGATGTTTTAAAATAGAAGATTCAGTGACATTTACCCTTTTACAAAATGGTTCTCTCTCTCTCTCTCTCTCTCTCTCTCTCTCTCTCTCTCTCTCTCTCTCTCTCTCTCTCTCTAATGTTCTTTGGATGAGATGCCACCGGCCACAAGACATCAAACGCATCTGGTAACCCCGTTCTACTGTTCAATAGGAGAAAGCCATTGTGAGCCAATGGAATGGAATCCCAATACATATTACATGCATCCTGTGCGCCAATGACAGTTTACGTGAAGACTCTGGGCACAGGGCAGAATACAAATTTCTAATAAAGAAAAACAAGAATGGAAAAAATTAAAGAAAAAAGCAGAATAGACTCACCAACTACCAAATCCTGTACACAAATATATTCACATGAAATGCATTTTGAACCATTTTGCTAATACGTGGGTGAAAAAATGAAGATTACCTGAGTTGTTTTTTCTTCTTTAGCCCTGGATAGACATCAGACACATCAGAGTCAGAATCTCCTGTGGAATCGGGAATGTGCTCAGACTGGTCAGAATCGGCGTCCCCCTGAAATAATGACAAAATATTCTCAAGCACTCCAATAGTTTATGCATTTACTTACTTGAGTCCATACCCATAGGCTATCTTTTATTAGTTCAACTGGGTGTCATCCTGGGGTATTAAAAATATACTAAATGAAACTCTACAGCATCATCTTCTGTGCAAAAAATTATCCAAATTCAACATCTCATTTTCTTTAAGTATGTATGTAAGTGACTCTCTCTCTCTCTCTCTCTCTCTCTCTGTCTCTCTCATCACAGGTACTGTTGTAGTTATTGAACGCAACACTTGCTCTCATAATTTTTTTTTCCTTATACTGTACTCATCCACGTCATCACACGTTTTAAAAAAAAATCCAGTGGTATCTTTCACCTGAAACCCTCTTGAGCGCTAGGGTCTCACTTTGTGGGGTTACATGAAGAAGAATTAGAACAATGTAACTTCAGAGTATATATATATATATATATATATATATTTTTTTTTTTTTTTTTTTTTTTTTAAGAAAAACAATGAAATTCAGGGGCCACATTTTCATGTCGAACACACTTGGCCATGCAGAGACCAACTTGTGTCAGGGATGAAAACAAAGCTAAGCAAAAACACACTGGGAAAGTTGTTGATGGCGGGGGGGGGGGGGGGGGGGGGGGGGGGTACAACGTGCACCACTCTCAGAAAAGTTGTTGAACAGAGGAGTGGGGGGGGGGATGGAACGGTGTACACTCTCTCAAAAGTTGTTGAGCGTGGGAGGAGGTGGGCGCGGGGGGGGGGGGGGGGGGATCGAATGTTGTGCACTCTGTCAATAGTTGTTCAGTAGGAACTGTTAAAACCTGAGGGCTTAAGCCATGGGTCGCCCGGTATGTGATGCTCGACTTTATGAATAAAAAATCTGTAAACCCCCCCCCCCCCCCCCCCCCCCCTTTTGCCAGGTCCAGCCCTGGGAGGGCACAGCACTGCAGCACAATGTGCTCTCCGAGTGCAGGCAGTACAAATTTCACAACATTATTTTTATTTGCATTGGTATACCAAGCACAAGTACTGGTTTACACAAAGCTTTAGCACCACTTACCTGCCTATCTTCCGACACGCTCTATTAACTTGTTCAGGGAGCTGATGTCCATTTTCCAAGTCACTGTCACTACTATCCTCGGTTTCACGGATGATACCCCTGCAATTATAATCAATTGCATACAATCAGTGATATGAAAGACTCTTTAGTTCTGTAAGTGTTCTACTTAGGATGACCAAACTGAAAAACAACCATGATATCCCCCCCCCCCCCCCCCCCCCCCCCCCCCCCCACTACTTGGTACACTGTGTCACACTGTTTGAGGGGGTCTGTTTTGTCTTTCACATGGGTCAGTTGTTGCCGTAGGGAATTAGTGGATTTGTGGAAACTTTGCAGCCATGTTGTTAGACAGCTCTGGCTAGATGAAAACAGTGCTGATGAAGGCTGGGTGATCCAGCTGAAATATCCCTACAAGAAGTCCCCGATCCTGAGTAAGTACGCCTTTTATAATGTCGAATCCAGGATCCAGAAACCTACATTCTTATTAACTATCATCCATACAAATCATGTGTTTACCGCATATGGGAATTGAGCTTCAAAGGTTTGTGCACAAGAAGCGCTCTATTCAGGACTAACAGTGAATCTACACACTTCACAGCCTAGTGGTAGATCATCAAACGCCAGCAAGCACAGAAAATGAAAATAGCTATAGTAATATTAATACATAAATATTTCAAACTATTTTATTTGTCATTAAAAAAATATATTATTGTATTTACATAGGACCTATCATTGGTCACAGACCAACCTCTAAAAACAAGTGCTTTTCAATCATCACACCACTTTACAGTTTACTCAATGGGCTTGCCTACCCAGGTAGAGAGCCGACTGATATGCTGACTGCTGGCACTTAGTTATTCCCCATGCCATTCAAATATCACCTACTCATTTTTGGCTCATGTGTGTAAACAAAGTGAGTCTATGTTCTCTCATGCTATTTTGGTTGTGTGTGTGTGTGTGTGTGTGTGTGTGTGTGTGTGTGTGTGTGTGTGTGTGTGTGTGTGTGTGTGTCTGCTCCATCCATTAATCCATGTATGTGTGCCTGAGTGTAGGCGTTTGTGGTCAACTTTAACGTTGGCAATTTCTCAGCAATTACAAGTGCTGGCAGCGGCCCTTTGTTCCCAAGCGGAACCAGAGGCATAATTCAAGTCAAGTCACAAGTGCTGACAGGGTCAAAAGTGATAGACTTGCACTTAATCACAATGACACACCCTTCCTAGCAAGCCCTAGCATGAAGACATCACGGAATGGTAAAGGCTGTAATTTGTTTTAATTGGATTCTCTAACTAGGAGTAGGACAACTTGAACTGCCTCTAGTGTTCTGTACCAACTTGAGCCTTGAAGGCTTTGCCTCTCGTCATTTATCTCCTTTATCCCTGCAGTTCCACACAGCATGCACGCCATGTTTCATGTAATCCATTTTCACCGGCACAAGATGACCTACACTTTTGAAATATCAACCAGAAAGTAACAGTTTTTCAGCTTTGTAAGAAACACCAGGCAGATATCTTCAATCTACTTGATCTTTGACAAGGGTAAATTGACCTCCCCTACTCTTTTCGATTTTTCAACTGCTATGAGTTTGGTTTTTTTTATGTGCAGGGATCTAGGGTCCGACTCGTTTATAATTATTGTCCCCAAGATAACACGCCAAAATAAGGCAGGAATAGGATTGACTCTAAAGTAATCTATAAGATATAAGAAACTATAGTTCAAAATGCCAAATGTTTTTGAAGCATGCCAGTACACCCTTAAAAATGCAGCATTTTCTTCAGTCTTATAAACAAAGATTCCATAATTACAGAATGCTTAAACTACACAAATGATGTTCAAGCAAGCCAAAAATCCAAAAGATACTTACTCGTTCTTAAGGTAGCCAAACAAATCTGAAAATGTGGCCATGAGCAAAGAAGGCAAGCCAATGACCAACTTGGACAATTCAACCTGACCCACAGGAAGTAAACACGCAGCTTGTCTGAAAGAAAAAAAAAAAGTGATAATAGTATATTTTGCCTTTTTTTATGTAAAGATAAGATACGTCTTTATTACCAAGTGTACATGAAGTCACAAAGAATATTGGGAGGGATAGAGCACAAGCTAACAAACATTCGAGCTCAAGCTCAGTCATTTCACATAATCATAAACTAAGCAAAGGTTGAATATTGGAAGAGTACACATAAGCTTGTCTAACTACCCCCCACCCCCCAACTCGCCCAATCATGCGCGAACACACACACACACACACACACACACACACACACACACACACACACACACATTCTGTGAACTGGGAATAGAATTACTGAATAGACGGTGCACATAGCTGTCTAAAAAAAAGCACTCACACACATATCGAAACATACATGGCTAGTGTAATTGATGGCGAGTCTGTCACACAGAATGACAAGATTCTGCATTTGATTCAAGGCTTCGATAGCTTTTGGAAAGAAACTATTTGTGACGCTCCGCCACGAAATGAGTCGCATTGTCCCTCACCGAGTTTTTCGCTAGGGCCGATTTTAGGCAGATGGGGGTCAGGTTATGGATTTTTAGATTTTAATGGAATATTAACCTACAGCCTTTCTTCTGTCTTCCATGCAAATATTAAAGTGTAAATATGTTTCTTTTTGCCCAAAAAATGCTTTTGAAACACATAACCTCTTGTTTTGCCAGCTTACAAACCGATAAAATTGATCAAAATTGACAGGCCCCTCATCCCCGAAATATTGGAATGGACCTGTCGAATGATACCTCGTTGGAAAGGTCTAGACCTCTATTTTTAAACTGAAACCCTTTCAGGGGTCAATTTCCACGGTGTAAGCCAATCATCGTCCTTAAAAAAGGGGTATGACGTATAAACAAAGCGTCACTAAGGTGGGATTCCCCACTGATGGTTGGCCCAAAGGCGTTCACGTGACCAACACAAGCAACAATGGCGGCTTCCAAAGCGAACACGCCGGAGAGTCTTAGGGCTAATATTTGTGTGATTTTTTTTTTTTACAAGATCGGCTCGCGATGCCAACATATTTTCATCATCAGATGAACATGACATTTACGGGCTGGAGACTGAATATTTCCTGGACGACGATGGCAGTGTTTTCAACGATAACGAAGAGGAAATGGGTGATCGAAGTGATATTGACAGTCAGTGCTCCGAGACCGGCTCGGATCACGAAGAAGCACCTGCACTCGTCCAAGTTCAAGAGCCCAATCTGTCTGTGAATGCCGACATAGACAGCGAAACCATGCTTGGACCTGATGCTGAAAGGCTGAAAGTTCAAGCTTTCGACTGCAAGTGTCGAAATCGCCATGTGGCAGGTGCAAGCAGTGTCGTGACTGACAAGCAAAGCAGTGAAACTGACAGTGCTGAGCCAGTGTCCAAAAAGAAGGGATGCATTGCACAGTTCACTTCTGAGGACATACTGGCAAAGAGAATGACCATGGCTGAATTATCTGAAGGTAAGCACACAATTCAGTTAATATTTACTGTCACTGCATAATTGTTTGATTTGTGTTTAATTGTGGCAAGGTAAACATGATTAAACCAAAAGCATAACCTCATTGTGATGAGTGAGTCATGCATGCACACACAACACACACACACACACACACACACACACACACACACACACACACACACACACACACACTCACACACACATACATATTGTTATGCCCACACACATAGTCATACAGTGATTCTATAAACACACACACAATGTATTATGCACAAGATGTACACACACACACACACACACACACACACACACACACACACACACACACACACACACACACACATAAGCTTAATGCTGATGTAACTGAACAAAAAATAATCATAAAGAGAGAAGCCCTCTCTGTTAAATCTAATTGTGATCAATATGTTTTTGTTTTTAACTTTACAAAATGCATTATGCTGGTATGTGATAGTATGTGTGTCAGTTGCATGATTAAGTAATTGTACACTGTACAGTATGTGTGTGTGTGTGTGTGTGTGTGTGTGTGTGTGTGTGTGTGTGTGTGTGTGTGTGTGTGTGTCTTGTATTCTATGAATGAATAATAATTATTGTACAGTGTAGTGCGTACATTGAGTGTGTGTGTGTGTGTGTGTGTGTGTGTGTGTGTGTGTGTGTGTGTGTGTGTGTTTTTCTGTATGCACACATGTGTAAATGAGTGGGCAAAAGGCTATTTTAATAGTGTGTGCTTGTGTGTTACTATGTTTTGGTTTTAGTGTGTATGTGAGGTTCAAATTAACCAGGCATTTGTAATAACTAACTCTTTCTAAGGTGACTCAAAGTAAGACTTTTTTTCAGCTTAGAAGGACATGGCTGCATGGAATGCTTGCGTGTACCCCCATGAACAACTCAGAGATCACTGTGGGCAAGCCTTGTCGCCAGAAGACCAGAGAACATCAGCGCACAACATACACTGTCGACTTCAAGATTGTCTGCAGGGAATCTTTTAAGTTTATTTATTGGTAAGCAAATAACACTGAATCAGAAATTTGCAGAACTAGAACTTCTAGTTTTATTAATCCTTAATTTTTTTTTTTCTTGTCTCTCTTATTTTTTTCCCAATGGAATCTTTTATTTTTTTTAATTTTCCTCCTCGCCTTACTCTTTTCAGTTTTTGTGACTCAATCTCATCATGCATATCTGTCTGTTTCACAACTGATTAACATTGTCTACTAGAATTAAATTTGATATTTAGCTAATAAAATATAGATTTAATTTTACTTTTTCACCTTTTTATTTTAAACCTTTTGGTTATAGTGGTATATTAAAATGGAAATATTATGAACATTTGATTTACAATTCATTAATTTCATTTTATTTTCAACTGAGTATTTTATACTAAATTGTCAATATTTTTCTTAGGCAGAAATATTTTGTGACTGCTGCATAAAGACTGTTTGAAACAGACAAATGTCAAATGTTTAGCAGCTTTTAGTTTGTGAACCATTGATTTAAATCTGAATCAAGAATAATTTTGTGTACACCGTTTATGATTGAAGTAATTGCTAACAGTTACACACACTTTACTAATAAACACTAAAACAGACTTCACACACTGAGACAGCTTACAGTAACATCATTAACACAAAAGTTGATTGAAATCACGGCTAATTGTTAAACACACTCTCCTAATAAATCTAAAACAAACTTCACACACACGCTGACACAGCTTACATTAACTTTTTTATGTTTAGCTTACAGCAACATTATTAACACAAAAGTGATTTGAATTCACTGCTAACAATTACACATGCTTTACCAATAAACACTAAAAGTAAACAGACTTCAGACACATACAGACACAGGTTACCTTTCTTCAAGTAGAATGATTAATTCCTGTTTTCTGGTAAGTGTTGCTAAGAACAGAATTCAACACTGTTTCAGGGATTAGTCAGAACAAGCTGACCGCTTTACTGCGTGTGTGTGTGTGTGTGTGTGTGTTTCAGGTCACCGTATGCTTGGGAAGACTTCTTTCTTCAAAATATGGCAGCAGCACCTTCCCTTCATTGTTGTTGGAAACCCAGTGACGGATCTGTGTTGGCAGTGCAAACAAAACAATGAGAAGATCTGTCGCAGTACTGGTCTCCCGGAAGAAGAGAGTGGTGCCAGGCTTCAGGATCAGCTGGCTCACTTAGAGGTTGTTGAGGCAGAGTGGACATTTTACAACAGGCAGGTGGACCACAGCAAAGCTGCAACAGCTGCTGCCAACATCATGAGCTGGGACCCCATCCTGCCAACAGCTGGCCAGCCAGGATGCATTACAGCTGTGACTTTGCCAGCAAGTCCATCTGCCCAGCAGCCCTCTCCAGCCTGATCCTATTTTTTTGTTCCCAGAAAGTGCGGCATCTTTGGAGTCTGCTGTGAGGGTCTTCCACAGCAGATAAATTACCTCATTGATGAAGGCATGTCCAGCGGCAAGGGGTCCAGTATGGTGCTTTCTCTGCTGCACCATTTTTCCCAGCATTTTGGCATTGGGGAGATGGAGGTGGATCTACACTGTGACAACTGCAGCGGCCAGAACAAAACCAAGTCCATGTTGTGGTACCTGGCCTGGCGAGTCATGCAGGGCCTTCACACCTCCATCACCGTCAACTTCATGCCTGCCCGCCCACACCAAATTTGCTCCTGACTGGTGTTTCGGCCTCCTGAAGCCACGCTTCAAACGTTGTGAAGTTCACGGCCTCAACGGCCTGTGCCATGTCATCAACAGCAGCACCACCAAGGGCATCAATCGGGCGCAGATCATTGGCACAGAGGCTGGGGAAGAGAAAGTCATGGTCTATGACTGGCAAGCATTTTTTTTGATGTGTATTTTAAGGCAGTGAAGGGAATGAAAAAATATTTTCATTTCCGTTTTTCCTCAGATGCTCCTGGAACTGTGTATGTGAAAAACACACTGAGTGCAGAGGAGGAACAGATACAGCTAGCATACTGTGTGGACACTGCCAGGTGTCGTCTGGTCAGTCTCCCTGCCTGAATTCAGCCCCCTGGATTGTCAGCTGACCGCAGAGAGTACCTATACTAGCACATCAGACCCTTTGTCAGACCTGACGCACAAGACATTCTCTGCCCCTAAGCCTCTGCCCCTGCCCTAGTCACTAGTCCAGTACTGTGAGTAGAACATCATCTTCCTGTGGGAATTACTGTTCTCATGTGTGTTCAAACTACTTCATATGGTCAGGGAAGCTGCGTTCTACTGCCGCGGTCAGTGTAGTATCTTTTTTTTAGGTTATGTTTTTTTTTTTTTTTTTTTTTTTTTTTTCCTTTATTTTCTGACTTAAGATCTTACACTAGCAGTTACTGAATAAAAGCACACAAAAGGTTACCTCAAGTAGTATGGTTATGTGAATTAATTACTGATATAAATTTAAAGCAGCTTATTCTTTTCTCTGTGTTATTTTTCAATTTATCCAAAATCTGTTTTTTTTGAAAATCTAGAAATGTCAATATTTTTCCCCAAAGTTTTGTGTGATGATACAGAATGGTCATGTGCATGTTTGTGCGCGAAGTTTCAACAAGATATCTTAATTAGAAGTACTTGGTTGCTATGAACATGTTTTGAAACTTTTCGGCTGCAATTTCTCTTTTCGCTGTATTGACGGGGTCTAAACTTCAAATCACAATAACTTTGCCAAAAATAGTCGATTTACAATCTGTCTTTTTTTGTTGGAGAGCATTTTTATTGTAGAATTACAAGAATATAAATAACTCAAAAACGACCTCTGGTGCAATGTGACTCATTTTGTGGTGGAGCGTCACATTTGCAAAGCGATTCGTTCTTGTTTTCAAGGTTATGTACCACCAACCTGAGTGAGGAAAGCAGCTTGAAAAATCCAAAAGCTGGATGTTATCTATCTTGACTTATCGACTTAGCCTTTTTTAAATGCTAGTATAGATTTCATCCAAGGACGGCAAGTTACACTCACACCCTATGATCTTGGTGGCTGTTTTGACAATCATTTTGAGGGCTGAAACATCCTCTTTTGACATGTTACCAAACCAGACAACTACTGCAAAAGTTAATACACTTTCAATGATTGTTCTGTAGAACTGGATCAGAATGTCCTTGTTGACACCAAATTTTTTCAACCGCCAAAGAAAAAGTACAAGCGCTGCTGGGCTTTCTTAACGATGTTCCTGGAATTTTTCTCCCATTTTAAATTATCATCAGAAACGATTAGTCCAAGAAATTTAAACTCACTAATGATTTCCAATGGGTTGTTTTTGATAGTTACTGGGCAAGGGAGCCGTCTTGGTTTTTCTGAAATCTAGAATCTTTTGTTTTTGATACATTTAGCTCCAAGTTGTTTTGGTCGCACCAGCTAACGAGCTCGGAAACGTCATATCTGTAGTTAGACTCGTTACCATTCGTGATCAGCCCTTCAAGAGTCGTTTTGTCGGCAAATTTTTTATTTAACCACAGTATTACATTCATGGTGAGTTTTTACAATCATGGATGAACAATGAATACAAGACTGGGGACGGAACACATCCTTGGGGGGCACCAATGTTAAGGGTAAGGGTGGAAGAGAACACATCACCAACTTTAGAAATCTGTGGTCTACATCTGAGGGAATCAAGGATCCAGACACAAACTGATTCAGGGATCAAAAGATGTTTCAAATTCATATAAAGCTTTGAAGGTACTATTGTATTAAATGCTGAACTGTAATCAATGAAAAGTATCCTAACGTACGCGTCTGGATCCAAAAGATGCACTCACCCGACACCAGTCTGCCTCAGCCCTTAACAAGGTCTGTTTGATTCACCAGACCAATATGACCACTCACCCAACATGGAGAAATCCCAATCAAAGGAGAAAATGAAGTAGGTCACTAAGTTTAACCCAGAGACTGTATTGTGCTACATGCAGAAATTAACCACGTTCAACTGTTTTTATCTTTGCCATTCAGATGAATCGGCAGGGTTTCCACTTCGGCCCGCCCGTTTTCATTTTTTTTTAAACATTTTTTTTTAATAATCAGAAAGAAAAATAAGTTACGTATCAAGTGATTATATGACATTTTTTTATAGCATAACAAACCTTTCACACAATTCTGACACACTAGTTTCATATATACTAGAAACATGCACAGTAATTTTATTAAACAAATGCAGAAAACAAAGAAATGAAAAATAAAAATAAAGAGAAGATAATGAGCAAGCTAACAAAATACACACAAAAAAACACACACATGCGCGCACACCACTTGCCCACAACATCACCACCACTCTCTCTCTCTCTCTCTCTCTCTCTCAATCAGCTAGGTTAATTCTTCCATGCCAATCTTAGGGTTAACAAGATCACTGCATGAGGTAGGTGGGTAA
>JADBJO010008361.1:39626-42126 GCA_016801955.1 Conus betulinus | reverse complement strand
CAAAATTGAAAAATAAAAAATAAAAAAAGTTGGCATTTCTAGGAGAATGTTTGATTACATTAAAAGCTTCCTAACAGAAAGAAGCATGTGTACATGAGTTGGAGGAACTTATTCATTATTTAGCAATGTAGATATTGGTATTCCTCAGGGATCACTTATTGCTACCATGTTGTTCACGATAATAATCCATGATCTTCCCAAACCTATGTGAAAAACAACGCATATAGTTCCATTGGCAGATGATGTTACTATTTGGATCAATTGTGCATTAAGGAAGCATTCCAATAAAAGAACAATAAACTTTGTACAGAAGATGTACCAAACGGAATTGGATAAATTATCTACATATATGACGAAAAAATAGATTAAAACTATTTGGAGGGAAAAAAAAATGTCTTGTGTTGTTTAACAATGGTGAGAACCCAAAGATTCTATCCTCACTTTCGCTAGATAGTCAGGTTCTGGAATATAGACAAAAAGTTAAGTTCCTGGGAATATTTTGAACTCCTAAGTTTAACTCGAAGGCACATACTGAAAATTTAATTGATATAACAAGAACAAGATAAAACGTTGTTAAAATTATATGTTATCAACCATTAGGTCATGGCTTTCATACCCTTTTACATCTATACATCTCTTTAGTCCGATCGAAATTGACATCTGCACCTAAATTTCTTTTAAAGAGTTTGCAAAGCGTGGGTAGTAAGGCCATGACATTAGCTCTGGGGGTCCAAGTACATACAAACACTCATAGATGTTATAAAGAAACACATGAGCCTCTAAATGAAGTGAATACTGTTGAAAATTCAGTTACTGAAGAAATATGATTGATTCCAGTAAAGATATTCCTAAGAGGTCTGAAAACATATTACATTCAACAAATTAGAAACTCCACATCTGACTTTATGCCACACTGTGATACTGATGTTACTGCTATACCAGAATTTCCTGTAGTACCTCCAATGCCTGCTTGGGAACACCTAAATACCTCTCTTGATTACAAATACACTTTGTCAAAGAAAAGTGATAATGCAAACATTTCAACAACTAAAGTTCGTGAACATTTAGGAAACAGCTATCCAATTCATTTACAAGTGTTTGCAGATGGGTTGTAATAGAATCCTCTGACAGTGGTTCAGGCTTTATAATACCAACTTTAAATGTCAGGAAGTCATATTGCGCATCAAAGGAGTTTTCTATCTATACCATACCACAGAATTAAATGCAATACTGAAGGTTTTGACTTACATGTATGCTGCATCCATTGCTTTCTCTCAAATGTTGCTATGTGTTGATTCCAAATCTGGTTTACAATCACTAGGGCGTTGGGACTGCAAACTAGAGAAAAAAAACTTGCTTTGTGAAGTGATACATTTACTGCATTGTTTCATAACACTAGGCATGATAATTGATTTATGGTTCCATCTCACTGTGGTATAAAGTGGAATGAAATAGCAGACAGTCTTGCAAAAGAAGGGGCAAGTAGAAAGACGGAAATTTTACTAAACAATCCCTTAGATTTATCCTCTTGTGAATTAATCCAAATTATGGAAAAATTGTATGCATAAGCAGAATTCTAGTACAAAAGAAAAAAATAAAGAAACAGAAAAAAAGGCCACATTACCATCGTGCCCCAGGCACATTGTTAGAATAATTTATAAATTAAGGCTGAATACTTGGAACACTATAAATCCTCATGGTATTACTTGTGTCTGCAGAGAAAACATTTCTTTACATCATCTTTTGTTTGAATGCTTAGTGTTGACCCTGCTGTATCAGGAGTAGAAAGAAACTCGTGGAGAGCGTGGCAGCAGAGAGTCCTCAGAAGAGAAGCCCCCTTCAAGCAAGTGTTTCGGCCTTTAACTCCTGACACTCTAGGGAGGGGGGGGGGGGGGGGGGGGGGGGGGGGGGGTAAGCCTTATGAAGTTCACTTTTGTTTCCTCCTTGACCAGATCTAGCTTGAACACCTCTCTGCTGCTTCTGCCATTGCTTTCAGGGCTTTTTTTTCTTTTTTTTAAATCCCTCCCTGCAACTGAGAGCTGTTTCATGAGGCTGTATGCAGACGTTCCTACAAACCCCCCAGCTCCAATTTCTGCAGTAAGGACTTTGACCTGATAGCCTTCTCTCCTCAGGCCGTTTGCCAGATCAGCATGCTTGTCAGTCTTGTAGATTTGAGCTGCTTCCATTCTGTTCTCATATGGCACCGTGAGCTCGATCATGATCAGGCTTGGTTGACTGAGAGTGGACTACTATGTCTGGTTTCATGCCACTCTTGCTGATGATCTCTGGGTGACTCTTCCATTCTGGGAGGTCTGCAGTGCACTCCAAGTCATCTGCCCCGTCCAGCAGACTCTGCCTGCATGTTCTGAGTGGCACTGTTGTTCTTGGCCATGATTCGCCGCCTCCTACCGTGAAGAATGTTGCGGGTGCTTTTCGAGTCCTGATTTTCCCTTTTGTGGTGTTGGTACTAGCCCAGACTACTTGTACAATCTCTTTAGCC
>JADBJO010008361.1:0-32967 GCA_016801955.1 Conus betulinus | reverse complement strand
ACGCTCGCACATACGCACACGCACATACACACACACACGCACAAACACATGCACACACATTCACAAATACACACACGCACACGACACATGCATGCGCGCAAAACACACACACACACACACACACAACACACACACACACACACACAACACGCACGCACACACACATGCACGCACGCACGCACATATACATGTACGTACGCTCTCAAACACAAACACACACACACACACACACACACACACACACACACACACACGCACACACAAACGCACCACACACGCACACACACACACACACATACACACACACACGCACGCGCGCGCGCGCGCACGCACACACACACATGCACGCACGCACACACACATACACGCACGCACACACGCACGCACACACACACGATGTATATCTACACACACAAGAGCATTCACCCACACACACGCACGCACGCGCGCGCACACATACACACACACGCACGCACACGCATACATATGCACATATATATACACACACACATACGCACGCACGCATGCACACACACACGTACTCACACACACACACGCAAGCGCACTCGTACCCTCGCGCGTGCATGCACACACACACACACAAACATATATACACGCACGCATGCACACGCACATGCACACACGCACGCACACACATTCACACGCACACACATGACCACGACACACGCATGCACCAAACACACACACACACACACACACACACACACACACACACACACACACACACACACACGCACGCACGCACGCACGCACGCACGCACGCACGCACACGCACATGCACGCACCCACGCACACACACATATACGCGCGCGCTCACACACAAACACACACACACACATACACACAAACGCACTTATGCACGTATACACACACACACACACACGCGCGCGCGCGCGCGCGCGCGCGTGCACACGCGCACACACAAACGCGCGCACGCACACACACATGCACGCACGCACACACATACACGCATGCACACACGCACGCACACACACAAGAGCGCGGGCGCATGCACACACGCACGCACGCACGCACACACACGCGCGCGCGCGCGCGGGGGCGATCGCACACACACACACGCGCGCGCGCGCGCGTGCACGCGCATGCATGCTGATGATGGTGATGATGATGATGATGATGATGATGATGATGATGATCATCATCATCATCATCATCATCATCATTATCATCATCATCTTCATCATCATCATCATATCCATATGCTAACTTGTCAATATGTCCACTTGTCGACGTGTGTATATGCCAGCGTTTCCACATGTCCATATATCCAAATGTGCACATATACGTCCACATGTCCATGTATCCAAATGTGCACATATACGTCCACATGTCCATATATCTAAATGTGCACATATACGTCCACATGTCCATATATCCAAATGTGTACATATACGTCCACATGTCCATATATCCAAATGTGCACATGTACGTCCACATGTCCATATATCTAACTGTGGACATATACGTCCACGTGTCCATATATCCAACTGTGCACATACACGTCCACATGTCCATATATCCAAATGTGCACATATACGTCCACATGTCCATACATCAATGTGCGCATGGCGATATGTGCATGTTCAGATGTCCATATGTCCACCATTTGATATATTCATGTCAGAATGTCCAGGTATACACTTATTAATATATACAAATGTCAACACAAATCTGTCAAAACGGTATGGCCATATGTTGATATGTTCCTATGTCAGAATGTCCATATATCCACATGTCAATACAAACAAATGTCAACACAAATCTGTCAAAACAGTATGGCCACATGTCGATATGTCTACATCACAGCATTTCCCAACGTCCCCGCATCCATTATTCTACATGTCAACATGTCTGCAGGGCCACCGAAACTCTTGTGTGTGAGCGTAAGCATGTGCATATGCGTGCGTGTACGTGTGTGTGTGTGTGTGTGTGTGTGTGTGTGTGTGTGTGTGTGTGTGTGTGTGTGTGTGTGAGAGAGAGAGAGAGAGAGAGAGAGAGAGAGAGAGAGAGAGAGAAACATTATTATTCCCTATTCACCCACTCAAGCACATGCTGTTAGTCAGGCAGGATTATCTACTACTGCAGATATGAATGCTTATCTCCCCATATTTCTTCAATCTAAGACATAAGAGCAAGCTTTGTTTATAACTGAATTTTTTGCAGTCATTGCAACACCAAGTTGCTCTGTAAGTTGCTGGAATGGTGCTCGGTTACATATCCTTGGAATTTATTATTTTATTGTAATTCAGTCCCTTGTGGATTCATTGCAAGACCTGGCCCTCAGCACTTGTGTCTTAAGAGGTTATCTTTTTAAATTTTCTACTTTTCACATGAAAATGTAGCTTGTTTCTTCAATCTTCCATCTTCAAACTTGTAGGTCAGCCGTCATAGTTGACTATTATTGACCTGTGTGCACTGAGGCGTAAGATAAAATAAAACAAGATCTAATAGGGACAACAAACAATACCAAAGCAATATCAAAAAAGCAAGGGTTATTTACCACACTATCAACATTGTCAGAATTGTTTTATAAAAAATTCTTCTCCTTATAAGGGGGGTTAGTATAGGCATTCAAATAAAAGATGACGAATTGAGATATTCTCCTGACATATACACGCTATGCCTCGTGAATATTTTGTATTCCATGTATTTAACCGTAATTTATGAATTAATCTGGCTAGATACCTTGGACATGATGGCAGAACGAATAATAATTTCTCATTAAGATGTTTCTTCCGCATATTCTTTTCCAATCGCTGGAAATTCATGCGGAGAAAAACATTTACGACTTTGTTGAAGGGTGTTTCAGAAATTGTACAAGCTCCCTGCTTTGCCAATTTGTCTGCTAATTCATTCCCTTTTAAGCCACAATGTGAAGGAACCCAGCAAAAATCAACTGCTATATACCTCGGGAAAGTAAACAATGTAACAGATGCTTAATTTCAAAAAGAATATCAGTTCTAATTTTAGATTTCCAGCTTTAATGATTGTAAAACTGATTTTGAATCAACACACAAAATAGCACACTATAAAATGATACTGGCGTGTCATATAAGATATAATTCAGAGCTTTCATAATTGCATATAGCTCTGATGTATAAATTGAAAATTCTCTGCCTAGATAGAAAGAAACTTTGCACATTTAAGGATGGTATAGTAAATCCAGCACCACTGTCAGACGTTTCCATTACTGAACCATCTGTAAATATTTTTAAATGATTTGGATAAGTCTTTTCGAGATGTTCTCGAACTTCATTTACTAGAATATTTGTCATTGTCATCTTTCTTCAAAGTAGTATATTCATCATCAATTTTTGCGTTGAGATGCTCCCATGGGGGCATTTGAGGAACAATAGGAACCTCCGAAATTGCATCAATATCAATACTACATTCGGACATAAGCTCACAAGTGAAATTTCTAATTGGCTGTATGTATGATATATTTTTAGACCTTTTGGGGTATTCCTTGTTGGAATCCATAAGAATTTCATCAGTAACAGAGTTTTTTTTTTACAGATAGGCCTCTTACAACGTATTTGGACACATCCAACGTTCGTTGTTCATTAAGAGGTAAAATGTTTGTCTCCTTATAGCATTTCATTGTGTTTGTGTGCACTGGAACACCCAAAGCTAATTTTAAAGCTTTACTATCTAAGCTTTGCAGTTTCTTTAAAAGGTAGTTAGATGCAGAGAAGTATATTTCCTGTCCATATATTATTTTGATCGATCGAACTAACGATGTATATAAATGTAAAAGTGTGGTACAGTCTTGACCCCATGGTTGACAACATATAATTTTGAGCAAATTTAATCTTTTCCTAGCTTTATCTATCAAATTTCCAATATGCTTTTTCCAGTTCAGCTTCGTGTGTTAAAAACACTCCTAAGAACTTGACTGTTTGCTTATATTGTAGAACATTGTCATCAAGAATAAGGTTGGGCAGAGCCTTTGGGTTTTCGCCATTATTAAAAAGCATTAAACAAGTTTTCTCACCAGATAATTCGAGACCGTTCTCTTTCATGTAAGCAGACAGACTGTCCAATTCTCCTTGATACATTGTCTGTACAAATTTTACTGCCCTTTTATTCGAGTGCTTCCTTAATGAAGTATTAATCCAAATGGCAATATCATCTGCATACTGCACTACATTGGTGGTTTTTGACAATGCCTTTGGGAGATCATGTATAAGGATCGTAAATAATAAAGGTGCAATAACAGAACCCTGAGGAATGCCCATATCTATTTTCCTGAATGATGAATATATTTTTCCAATTCGTGTACATATATTTCTTCCTTCTAGAAAGTTTTTTTTATATAATCATACATATTCCCAGAAATACCAATATTTTCAGTTTATACAATAATCGAGCATGCCAAACACGGTCGTATGCTTTCTTTACATCAAAGAATGTAGCTAGTGTACTTTTTCTGCGTGAAAATTGCTTTTTTATATGAGAAGTTAGTTTTACTAAATGATCAGTTGTGCAACGCCCTTTTCTGAATCCAGCTTGCTGGACTGGAATAATGTCATTTTTTTCACAATAATATAATAAACGCGTTTGTACAATTTTTTCAAGAAGTTTACCAACATGGGATGTTAAAGCAATGGGTCTATAGCTATTTACAGATGTTCTCGTTTTACCTTCTTTTGGTACTGGTACTACCACTGAACTTTTCCAGATTGTAGGAATAGTGCCGTACGTCCAATTTTTTTGGAACAACGAATGTAGTAATATTTTCCACGAAGAAGGCAAGTGACGAGAAGCTCGTAAGAAATACCATCTAGGCCCACTGCTGAATCATAAGATGTAATGGATTCTATCGCTTCAAGAAGTTCTGATGATTGTAATGGAGAATTTAAGTAGTTATTATTGTCTGGTATGGGACTCTTATATTGTTTTTTTGTTCCTTTATGTCTATGGTACTTGATTTCTGCTGGAAGATTTACAGCTCGACTATTTTCCGAAAAGAAATGGGAGAAAGCTTCCGCCTTATCCATTGTGCTTGGAAATTCTTTTGTTAATTTTACAGGGTAAGCTTGTGTTTTGTAACAATTTTTCATTTGTTTTACTTTTTTCCAAACTTTAAACATATCCTTCGATTCTTTTACTTCGGTCTCACAAAATTCTGCCCAGTATTTCTTTTTTGCTTGAGCAATAATTTTATTACATTTGTTCTTTTCTTGCTTCATAAAGACAAAATTTTTCTTCTGTTATTTCGTAACCAAGCCTTGTAACTTTTTCGCTTTGATTTAACAGCTAGTCTATTCTTCCGTCCACCATACATTACCCACATATTTACCAATCTTTTAAATTTACATTTAGGGATAGAATGCTCGGCTGCTAACAGTATGACTTTGCTGAAAAAATTAGAATAAAATAAATTAACATCATCGTTCTCAATAAATGTTGTGTTATACGATGCAAGAAAAATCTGGTAGGCATCCCAGTTGGCAAGTTTATAATTAAACTTTGGAATTTTGTCTTCGATGTCTGTTACATCATTATTTATGTCATCATCAAAGATTATAGTAATGGGGAGGTGATCACTTCCCAAACAATCTTCTCCTATAGACCAATTACAGTTTACTGCAATGCTAGCTGAAACTAAGGATAAATCTATCGCGCTAGGTTTGTGAGTTGAAACATCTGGAATTCTTGTGATTCGACCATCATTTAATAAAACTAAAGAGGAATCAGTAATATTTTCAACGAATCTGTTGGATGAAACTTTAGAACACCCAGAATCCCAAAATGGTGCATGGGCATTAAAGTCGCCAACAATGATCCATTTCTTACTTGTTAAATTTGTATTCTTCAGCCAGTCTGTGTTATCCTCTTGGGGTCCATTAGGATAATATACAGAAAGTACATTGTAAACCGAGTCTTTGTTCACTTTGATTACAGCACCTGTAGCAAATACACCTTCATCTTCCTGCGGCACCGGAAATGGAACGATCCTAGTAAATTCCAGGTCCCGTCTGATGTAAAGAGCAGTCTGGACTTTTTTGTTTGATTCACTGACTGTGTAAAGTGGAGGGTAGAAAAATTTTTCCAAATTAGGTAGTCTGTGCTTTTCCACATTCAGAGACTGAAGTGCTAGCACAGAGTGGTTTCCCTCCAAAACATGATTTTCAAAAAGCTAATAAATTACTGGGAAGTGATCTGGCATTCCATTGAAAAAATTTTGAAACAATCCTTTTGCTTAGCTTTCATGGCAAACTGTAAGTTGTAACATAACTGCTGTTATGCAAATGTTGTCATCTTCAACCGACATTGTATCATGTCAGACTATTTGCAATTCTTCCCAATTGGGCTAATTTATAATTATAACTTGGGATTTTGTCTTCAACATCTGATATGTCAGTGCTAACTTTATCATTCAAATTTATGGTGATTGGAAGGTGTTCACTTCCAAGGCAGTCTTCTCCAGTGGACCAATCGCAATCAATTGCTAGATTTGGAGATACCAGCGACAAGTCTATAGCAGCTGGTTTGTGTGTTGATACATCCGGGATTCGAGTAACTCGTCCATCATTTAACAAGATTAGACTGGAATCAACATATTTTCTAGAAATCTGTTAGAAGACACTTTGAACATTCTGTATCCCCAAAAAGGAGCATGAGCATTAAAATCGCCGAGAATTATCCATTTCTTAGAAGTGAATCGATGTTTTTCAGCCAGTCCGTATTATCATCTTTGGGGCCGTGGGGATAATACACTGAAATGACATTATAAACTGAGGTGTCATTAACTTTTATCGCAGCCCCTACAGAAAAACAGTCTTCAGAATCTTGTAGTCCTGGGCATAGAAAACTTGTGAAAAATTGTAAATCACATCTAACATAAATAGCGCACTGCACCTTTTCATTTGAAATATTTACGTTAGTTAGTGGTGGATAGTAGAAATTCTTAATATTTGGAAGCTTTGATATTTCACATTTAGCGCGATTGAAGCGCTAACACACTATAATTTCCTTGTTGTACGTAATTTTCAAAGGGCAGAGAAAAATTTGCAGAGATTGATCTGGCATTCCACTGTGTAATTTTTCAAATTGTTGTATACTTGTTTCTTCATAGTTGTCTATAACTATAAGTCAATATGTCACTTGTGAAAAAGAAGGGAAAAAACTTATCACTAGTCAGGACCAAGGATATTTCCGACGATGCCTATGGTCTGTGACGGAATGCCGCGGGAGGAGGTAGACAATACATTCCTGGCGGTGGTAAGGATCCGTGGGGTCTGGAAGGCCAGTGACTGCAGTTGAATCCCCGGGTGCCGCTGAATCTTCCACCTCTTTGTCTGCGTCGTGGTCGATCCCAGAGAAGGCGATGTAGATGACGGCCAAGGTTTCTTGCCAGTAGCCTTGCTCCTTCGCCATTTGGGTGGAGATCATCTTGAAGGTGATAAGACTTCTTGATGTTGTCGTAACCCACATGAGAAACGTTTTTGGTATTTTTTTTCCAATTAATTCAGAGTAGGTGTGCGCATTATATATCACTCGTTTTGCTTCAAGATGTTGCGATTTGACAGGGATTGACTTGCTGCATACAACATGGGACTGGGGAAAGATTTGCTGGACAGATTTCACAGCAGATGCCATGTCTTTTCCGCACACAGCGGCGTCTTTTCCTTTAAGGTCGTTGAATCCTGTGTGCAGAACCACACAATCTGGAGCAGGATGCAGCGATTGACTTGCTTCTTCAGCAACCTTCTTGACGTCGTCAATGGTAAACGCTTTCCTTGCAGCCACTTGTAGTCCATAAGCCATTCCCAGGCGTGTAGGATTGACTCGGTTCATCGTAGAGTCATGAAGAATAAGGACACGGGGAGTATCTGAGGGAATCGTATTTTTTTGCCTGCATTGATTTGGGGGGTTAACTTCTGCGTTCTATTTGGTGTCACTTTATCTACGTAATTGGTAGTGACGTCATTTTCAGTACTGTTCTTTTGGCTACTTCTTTTTTTTGTTTTTGTTTTTTGACTTTTCATCGTAGTCCACCGGCCCTGCAGATCTTTCTGTTGTTGTCTTGGATGGGTTTGGACTACCTTAACAGCGTCCGCATAGGAGCGATAACGTAGGTGTTGTCCGTCTGGGTTTGAAACAAACGCTGTTTTCGGAACAGGGCCTGCTCAGTTTTTCGATCGCTCTTTTTGCTCACTGATGGTTATTTCGAGCCGCGAAATTCTATCACACAGCCTTCCAATTACATTCGACAATGCTTCAAGTTCACTCACCATGTCAGCCTGATTTTGTTTGAGTGTTTCACCTTCACGCTGATGAGGTCCCTCTTCGGCAGTTTGCACATTTTCTAGCAGCGCTCGCTCCAATACTTTTTTTCTTAATCTTGGTTTTTGTTTACTTTCTTCGGCCACCACGTAAACTTCTGGATCTAAGCCGCACCATGATTTTCAAAAACACAATTTCCAGCTGATCACTAGAGATGCTGTCAGCAAGTAGTAGTCGTTTCCGCCATCTTCGTGTCGTGTGTCACTAAACTAACTAAAGAGCTGTCAAGTCGCCTTAGTACCCCAACCGCATACCCCTGAGTTCAGCTCCGGGGCAGCGTGTTGCGGCAGGTAAGAAAAAAAAAAGACTCAACTGGCCTAATTAGTATCTGGGGAGGCTTACCCGGTAGTCATGGCGACCTCCAGATCGTGACCTGGACCGGCACAACCCTGCCCATCATCTACCGTTCGGCTAGTTGGGATCACATGTGAGATCGGTGTTTCCTTTCGAGCCCCTCTACATGGAACAAACTTCGTTTCTCTTTCCGCAGCTCTCTTTGTTTCTCTTCCTTTCTCTCTCTCTCTCTCTCTCTCTCTCTCTCTCTCTCATAATTTATCATTCTTATATTGTTGTAATGTTCTCCATACCTCCTTCATAAGGGGCAATGGCTTTTATATGAAGTACACCATGTGTGTGTATGTGTGTGTGTGTGTGTGTGTGTGTTTCCCTCTCTCTAGCTCTGTGTGTGTGTGTGTGTGTGTGTGTGTGTAAACACACTGAGACCCTTTCATGTGGGTGCGGCAGTTTAGCCAGTTTCAAACGGTGGCTGCCCAAATCTTTATTTCCATTACTAACTGACTGACTGAAACCAATTATTGTCAGATTAACTCAAGGTTGTACTGACATTTAAGAAAACAGTATGAACTGAATACCAACGTTTTTCATTCAAAGCAAAGAAGCATAATTAACACACAAAAATACGCGTGCATACATACACATACACACACACACACACACACACACACGCGCGCGCGCGCGCGCGCGCGCGTACTCACGCACATACACACACAAATACGCGCGCGCACACACACACAAACGTACGCACTTACATAAATAACAAATACATACATCTCAAGACAAACACGACCATACCCTCACATACACTCAAACTTACACACTCACACACACGGACATACACATGCCCACACGCCCACACACGCGCGTGCGCGCGCGCATACACACACACACACGCGCGCGTGGGCGCACACTCATACTCGAGCACTCGTACACACATGCATTCACTCTCACAAACACACGCATACACGCACACATACGCGCACGCACACACATACACACCCACGCTCACACACACACACACACACACACACATACACGCGCGCGCGCGCGCGCGCGTGCGCACACGCACACACAGAAAAACAAAATTAATAAAAAAGGAACTCTGCCTATTATATACAATCTTGTACCCCTTTGCACCTTTCCACCAACTCTGCATCGGTAACAGATAAGCAAACACATGCTGTTTTCATCCGGCCCTTGCCCCGCTAAGAGAGAGAGAGAGAGAGAGAGTATTCTGGGGGTGTGTGGAGAAAGGGTAAGAGCTAGCCGAAGTTTTGGACACATTTTCTTGAAAAGTTACTTCAAGGGAAACTACTCTACCTGTATGTTTCACAGTAAACAATTGGATGCTACTGTCCTGCATGTGGGCGGTGGGAGTCCTATCCACGGACGTTAAGAAAAGAAAGTTAGAATGCTTCATCCTTACGTGTTTCTGTGCCTTTGATATAAGAATGTAAACTAGTTCGAAATGAAAGAAACAAAAAAAATTACCACGAGCATGCAAAGTTTTTTTTACCACGACTTGAAGCATAGTGACCGATTAGCAGTGACTGCGTATTCACATGACTGAGGTGTTAAACGCGGTCTGTTGATGGGAAAAAAAGTTGAACGAACAAAGTGAGAGTGGATGATCAGCTGAAAGGAAAAAAAAAAATTCGTCAGCATACGGTGTTGAGCTTTTTTTGCCCAGCAATAACTTACCTTCAGTAACCTGTGGCAACACGGGCACTGCCAATAATTTATTTTGATCTTTCAGGGTCAGTCATTGGTCACCGATTCAACAGGGGCCTTTCATGGATTGGCATACCATTCCATTACCTTGGTGTCTGTAGCCATTTCGTAGGTGGTCACAGAAGGTGTGGAATGCGTATCACAGAGCACAGTGATATCAACGTTTCCTGAAAACAGTACTTGTTCACACTTATCATAAAAGGAAAATATTGAAGAGTTGCTGTTGTTATAGTTTTCAAAGTTTAAGTTCCAGATGTTTGTGACCAAATGGTGAGTCCATGATTCATATGACTTGGATGGAGTTCTGTGCTGTCCTGGATGAAGGATGAAAACATATTTGTTTATTTGTACTGGTGATCAGATTGTTTACTACTTGTTCACTGTCTTTGTGCTTTTTTTTTTTTTTTTTCAGAATGGAGTGTATGCTGTGTTCATTGGCGGCTTTTGTGACAGTATCAGCAGCACCTTCACCACCACACCCCCATATCGTCATAATTGCCAACGACTTAGTAATTTTTAGCTGTGAAATAAATACTGCATTTGCAAGAAAAATGAAATTATGTATGGTTCTCTTAAGTTGGTCATTTTCATAAGTGCCTCTTTTTGACTATTTTATAACTGTTTAAAACAACTGAACATATTTGTCTGTTATGCTAATCATTGTCTGTTATGCTAATCATTGTCAGACCTTCAAAGGTAAAGCTGATGGCTTTTGTACAAGATGTCTTATATTAAGATTACATGGTAACTTGATACTTCAAATGATTTCCCCCCTTTTTCATATTGTTTCTTATTCATTTGCCAGAACAAGTAAATTGTTGTTTTTAGTATCCCTGAATATTCAGTGATGTGCTTGCTTTCATTAACTCCCATCTTCCAGTGTGGAGAAAGACACAGCCCAGTCACTGAAGCTAAAGAACAGCTCAGTCATGGAGTCTGCATGTGCTGCAGATGAAAGAGGTCGACTGTGCATTTCCCATCATATCATCCACTGATACTGACTGAGTGTGGTCCCCATGGAAAGGAGCCACACAGACCACTGCATACAATCTGTTGTGGCTTACAAAAGTCCTGAGTGTGGTCCCCATGGAAAGGAGCCACACAGACCACTGCATAGAATCTGTTGTGGCTTACAAAAGTCCTGAATGTGGTCCCCATGGAAAGGAGCCACACAGACCACTGCATAGAATCTGTTGGGGCTTACAAAAGTCCTGAATGTGGTCCCCATGGAAAGGAGCCACACAGACCACTGCATAGAATCTGTTGTGGCTTACAAAAGTCCTGAATGTGGTCCCCATGGAAAGGAGCCACACAGACCACTGCATAGAATCTGTTGGGGCTTACAAAAGTCCTGAATGTCAAAGTAGAACTGCTTGCACAGTTTGACAGTTGATAGTATGGTGATCAGCGCAAGTTCGATCCATACATGTCATGGTCTGGAGCCAGTTGTTCATTGTTATTGATGACCATGGAGGAAGGGAGAGTGGGGTTGGGAGATGGGGGGTGGGGGCTGGGTGGTGAGGATGGAATATGCACAGTACTGGATTGGTTCGGGGAAAGTGATAATTTCAGGAAATTGGTATATTCATTACAAACAGTGTTTCTCTGTATATGGCAGGGATGGGGAGACGTGGGATTCCATGGCTCAGAAATCAGCACACCCAACATCAATGCTCTTGCCTACAGTGGTATCATCCTCAACAACTATTATGTGTCTCCTATCTGCTCTCCCACCCACAGTGCCGTGATGACTGGAAGACACCCCATACACACGGGTCGGTGCTGCACATTTTTTTTTACATCTTACATCATACACGTTAGTTTGTGAATACTGGGTACGTCTGCCTAAATCTGTAACACTGTACAAATTGAGTGGGTACATCTGCCTAAATCTGTTACACTGTACAAACTGAGTGAATACTGGGTTTATCTGCAGTACATCTGCCTAAATCTGTTACACTGTACAAATTGAGTCAATACTGGGTATATCTGCCTAAACCTGTTAAACTGTATAAATTGAGTTGATACTGGGGTACATCTGCCTAAATCTGTTAACACTGTACAAATTGAGTGAATACTGGGTACATCTGCCTAAACCTGTTACACTGTACAAATTGAGTAAATACTGGGTTTATCTGCAGTACATCTGCCTAAATATGTTACACTGTACAAATTGAGTAAATACTGGGTACATCTGCCTAAACCTGTTACACTGTACAAATGGTCTCTATCTGTCATACACAGTAGTAGCCAAAAGGCAAGTGCTAAAAACACAAATACGATGCCAAGTAAGGTTTATGGACATGGGCATAGTCACAGGGATTCTGGTATTTTTAGTTTGCAAATTTTCCACTACAACAGGTTTATACATGTCAGTGACATGAAGTCTTTTTTTTTTTTTTTTTTTGTTACCTGCGTGTGGCTACCGAATATCACAGTGTTTGCCTAATTGCAGGCTAGCAGTAGTAGGCCTGACATAATTGTGAAGAATTAAAAGTGCGAAATCGCAACATTTTGGTGGAAGTATCATGATGTCTTTCTGCCTTCCTTTTGCTACCAAGTCACAGACTTATTAGTGATGTATTATTGGAACCTTACCGATTCTTTGGGATGCAGCATTAGCCTACTATATAAGCCTAGTTGTCTTTGACTCTGACCGTGGTATGTCATCACAATGATTGGCACCTAACCCCTGCCCCCCCCCCCCCCCCCCCCCTCTCTCTCCCACCTATCTCTCTCTCTCTCTCTCTTCTCTCTCTCTCTCTTCTCTCTTCTCTCTTTTCTTCTCTCTCTCTCTCTCTCATTCTCTCTCTCTATCTCTCTCTTTCTCTCTTTCTGGGTATGAAATATTATCAGTCATGAAATGGATGGTCCTGGTTGTGCACATGTATAAATGGTATACATTGTAGTTGATTAGTGATCATCTGTCTGACATTTTGCCCAGTACATTTACATCTCTTTCTTGAGCAGTAAGGGAAAAAAAGTGCAGTGGTAAGTGGAGCAGATCTCTTGCATTTTATTCTACTCATGCTGTATAAGTATGAAACTGTTTCAACTCGCATGTAGTTATAGGTGGGGCAAGTCTGTCAGACAGACAATAATACAGAGAGCAAGCATGCAGTGATGCACATCTGATTGCAGCTAGTGCTTTCAGGCAGCAGCTGTATGGCCATGTCATGTCAGGTCGGTCTGCAACTCCATAGAGCTGTCTTCTGACTTGATCATCCCCGTGGATCATCATCATCATCATCATCATCATCATCATCATCGTCACTGATCCTCCCACTCTCCCCAATGACATATTCCAGATTTTTTTTTTTTTTTTTTTTTTTTTTTTGGGGGGGGGGGGGGGGGGGGGGGGGGGGGAGCCAGTGTAGATTGGCCTTGCAGTCTGTAAACCATCAGAAGTTAATTCTTTCAAGACAGATGCTGCGTAACAAGTTATTTCCCTAAGCAGTATATATCATTTTCTTAGATTTTATTTGACGCCTCTTGATGAAAACATGTTATGCATCAGTGGAAAAGGTAAAATTAAAGTTTTCACTCAGTGTACTAATAAATGCCATTTAGCTAATACCAAAGGCTCTGCAGGACATGTTGACTGCTTGGCATGAAAATGTGTAACAATTCTTATTCTTGGCTTTTTTTTTTTTTTTTCCATCAAAAATGGCTTCTCCATTATGAAAAACAAATTGCAGTTCCTTTAGCTGACACCTAAAACTAAATAAGAAATGTGTTTGTATCCATTAATCAGTAGAAAGGGGAAAAAAACTGGAGAATTTGTATTCAGTCTGTTGTCACATGCATACAACACAGCCATCAGGAACAGCTGCCTGGCTGTTACCTACACACGGCACAACACAAAAGAGTGAATAATTCTTTAGTTTTTTTTTCCCCCACGCTTCCAGGAAAAGCTAGAGGCACACTAAAACCATGATGTCTCTTGAACATTTATAACAAGATTTCAATGACAAAGTAAGTAATTGTGAAAGATGTAATTACCTATTTGTCATTCCATTTGTCTTTTTCTTTGTGGAAAAAGAGATCAATTACATGATTTTAATCACACACTTTAAATGACACAGGTTCTACAGGATCTATACACTATGCACTATGCCCCCTGGACGCAGTGTTTGACTACACATTCCTGATGAAGCAGATGTCTCATTACCCAAATAGTTCACAAAAGGTTCTACCATGTCTTCCCCCATGCCCACGATGCATGTCTTCCACGATCCATACTCACTGAAGACAAAAGCCGCTGTGGAATGTAGAAGTCAAGAGACACTCGCATTTTTGGCAGTGTTTAGTCCAAAGCAAAGTCCGCTAAAGGTTAAAAGAAGGAGGGGATCATAGAGTATGACATTTTCATTTTGACATATTGTCATCCCGTGAAAAAGGGGGTAAGTGCCACGACCGACATAGGGATGACGTGTGCACATGTCCGTGTGTGTGTGTGTGTGTGTGTGTGTGTGTGTGTGTGTGTGTGTGTGTGTGCGTGCGCACAAGTTTGACTGCATGTGAAAGTGTACTCTGATACTTAATTAACAAGTAGTTTCTTCTTCCATGGCTACCAACCTTCCGGAACTTTTCTGGAGTTTGCTTTTATTCAAATTTATTTCTGAAATCTTGAAAAGTCAAGAATTTCAGAATTTGTCAAAGAAAAAAAAAGGGGGTCATTCTTGAACAGGGACAATACAATATTGCGGAATACAGCCCAAGTCATGTAATATGGATGCTGGCAATCAGAGGTAAAGCTCATGTTCTTTTTGAACCCCACGTTCGTCAACTGAAAAACAATGGGGTTTAGAGCTGCTTCCAGTCCAAAGCCAAACTGCCCCCTCATCACCACTCGCCCTTCATCCTGTGGTTCCTGAGTTTCAACTGCAGAGGGCTGGCTGCTGCATTTGTTCTGTTCATGCCTGCCCATGATATGCCTGCAGAGAATGCAACGTGTGTCTCAGGTATGCAAGTGGGTGTGATAGGAGGTGCCACGCCCTATGGGTTACCCCTGAACGAGACCACCATGGCACAGCATCTGCAGACCTTGGGATACAGACGACACATTGTGGGAAAGGTGAAGGTCAGACTCTTCCTGCTCATCTTCACATGGCTTCAGTCAGGATTCAACAATCCTTTGGGGAAAAAAAAAAAAAAGAAATTGAAAAGAGAAATTTCATATGTAGTTGATGCCGAATAAATAATGAGGTAAAAGAAAGACGATACCTACATGCATACTGATATCAGTGGACTTGTGTACTTCTTTTCTCTGTGTAATTTGCTTTTTTTGTTTCTTTTGAAGTTTTACTCACATGACACACACACAGAGACACACACACAGACATACACACAGAGTCTCGCACACACACACACATGCACACACGCACGCACGCACAGACAAAGAAGAAGAAGAATGGGAAAGGAATTGTTTGTTTTACATGGAATCGGAGTACAGATGGCTTCAGTCAGGATTTAAATTTTTATTTACATTTACATCATTTACAATATTGCCTGATGTCTTCACACAGGATGAAAAAAAAGAATGATAGAGGGAAACGAAAAAGACGTTAAGGAAGACCATGAGGTCTGTGTTGTTTCATGCACACTCGCCTGCACACATGCATATACACCCAAACATACTTGCAATCATGTATGCAGACACACACACAGGCACTCATACTCAAACACACATGTGCAGACACACATACAGAACACAAACCTACATCCAAACACACATAGCAAGCACACATATGCAAACACAGAAGTGCACATGCAGGCACACACACACACACACAAATAGGTCTAAGATCATCTTGTGATGAAAAGATGTTTAATAAAACTAATGAACTGAACTGACACACACAAATGCGCGCACACACACACACACACACCACACACCACACACTCACTCACTCACTCACATACACACACAGACACATGTACACAAACACACAGAGATCTGCATACACAGACACAGACGTAATGCATTTAAACACACGAAGAATTACACGCAGCAGACAAAGATAATTCAAAGACACAGACAAGCAAGTCACATGTACTCACAATCTGTCATTTCAGTGGCATCTGGGTTTCTTTCCTGAGCCGTACCTGCCGACCAGTCGAGGTTTTGAGACTCACTTTGGCTACTACACAGGGCATGAGGACTACTTCGACCACGAGGCCCAGGATGTGAGTGTCAGCAATGTCCAACATGCAGCACAGAATCTGATGAATTGGGTTGAAATCAGTTTTCGAAGTGTTAACATAGTTCTGTGTGTGTGTGTGTGTGTGTGTGTGTGTGTGTGTGTGCAGCTGTGCATGCGTGAAGTAATTTTTTATTTCAGATTTTTGTTTTCAAGATGACATGAAAATGTGTTTTTTAGGATTAGTATTGCAATTTAGTTAGTGTTCTATCTAGAAACATTAATACCTTCAGGTACAAGAACACAGAAGTTCTGAAGGAAGAGGTGTAAGTTAGTGTATATATATATACATATATATGTGTGTGTGTGTGTGTGTGTGTGTGTGTGTGTGTGTGATGGTGTGGTGGAGGATAAGGGGTGTGCAGGTGAAGACAGGCAGATGGTAATGCGTAGAAGCCAAGGGACAGCAGCCAGTCAAGAAGACACGGAGGACGAGGTGTAGTTTCTCCTTTTATTTTCTTCTTCCACACCAGTCGCTCACATCAGGGAACACTGAATCATTCTCACACAACTCTCTATTTTTATAAAAATGTACCGGGCCACAAAGCCAGCAACACAGTGCCAGAGACGAAACGGCCCTCACGAGGCTGGAACCAACAGAAATTTGTGTTTTCTATCGCAGCTTCAGTGTTGTCTGGCTCGTTGTCCGTTCAAACTATTAACACATATTTACTATCGATGAAAACCTCAGAACCCAAGGAATAAAATGCAGTAAGTCATATTTGACAATTCTGCGGCTGCGTAAAGTTATTGGTGATTAAAGTCCAAGAATGAACCCACTTTTAACGAGTTTACGTCATATTTTCTTCTATTTCGATGAAAAACACCCAACAGCAGGAAATAATTTTGTAATAAATGAATAGCTGGTATTTCACTCTTTTTATACATATAAACTTCATTTTCCAAGAGAGTATCTAAGTGGAGAATTCTGTTATTAATAATTACTAGAAAACACAGCTGACTTTTCCCTTCGCCGGGCCATCGGCGCCTACTTTTGATACAATTTGTTTGTTTGTTTTATCTAATCAGTATACCTTTCTTACAACTTCATAACTAGTATTACAAATGTTATATTTACTACTTTCAGTAATGTAATCATTATTCTTTAAGGTATTTCTAACATTTCAGCTTACCACTTTTCTAGCCTCCTATAGCATCACTACCATTACTGTAAAGTTACAATCACAATTATTAACAAAACGATTACTGTAATTACTAATATACTTATTGGATTCCATCCTTCCCATAACTTATATCTTCCGTTTTCTTTTGTTCTTCTTGTCCCTCCCCTCTCCCTCCTCCCCTTGGTTGTTGTTGTTGTTTTTGTTTGTTTGTTTGTTTTCCTCCTTACTATCAGAATTAATACCTTTAGTACCATAAATATCAACATTGTTATTTTTTATTTATTTTTATTTTCATCTTTTTATTCTTTTACCATTATTTTTCAATTATTTATTTATGTATTTATTATCATTATTATTATTATTATTAATTTTTTTTATGTTTCATTTATTTATTGATTGATTATACAAATGTATTTTCTAAATATATTTCTGTGTCATGCTTTTATTACCTTAACCTTCACTATCATTGTTAGTAGTACCATTCAGTAATAATATTGCTAGTATTGATACTACCACCTCTAGCACTGACATCGCCATCGCCTTTGCCTCTGGGACTGTTGCCACGGCAACCCTGCTGTTTAAGAATCCTCTAACCCACTCTCCTTTCTCCCATACCCATACTTATTGACACCAAGATTGGTAGTAATCTTGTCTTCATTTTTTTTTTTTTTTTAAAATATTTTGACCATTATTTGTATTCCTATCTATCAGTAATATTATCATCATCATTTTTTGACTCGCACATTATTTTCCTTCCAACAGCCTCGTTCTCATTCAACGCCTTCTTCCTTGCGCTGAACTCTGAAGCGATCAAAGCTAAGTGAATTTTCGTTATTTTATTCATTTTTTGTTTCACCTGAAGAAGACCTAAGAGGTCGAAACGCATTGTGTTTTGTCTTGTGACTCTCGTTTGTCCAGGTTTCTCTGGGCGGTTCGCTGACATTGATTTAAAAATGGAACTGGACAGCATCATTTTCATCATTCCCATCCACCAACATTATGAACATTCTCGTCGACGAACATTAAGAACATTTCCATCGACCAACATGAAGAAAAGTTTTGAATTCAGTGTCGCTCTATGCCCAGCTTTTGTGGTGGCCCGTTTCAGTTTCCTCTTCATGTCCAAGCCCTTGATGACTTTGTGATAAATTCACCTGTATTGGCAAAGTTCATCACAACTGCCTTTGGATGGACACAGTGGCATCCTGTGGAAGGGGTTCACTTGCTTGCACTGGCTCTGCAACCAAGCAATTATTGTCAGCAGCAGAAGGGGACTTGGTCGGTGTTGTCAATCATATGTTGAATGAGAAGACTACTGAACACCATTTTGAAATGACTCGGCAGCAGCAGTGCAGCATCTCCTCTGGGGGGTTGCCTTATGATGATGATTTGACACTAGGACTTATCCTAGTTGATAACCACTGATGGGGCTGTGACAGGAACAAACTGAGAGTATGGCTATGAACTGGGATCCAGAGTAAATGGTAAGGGAGCATTGCCACTGAAGAGGCACAGAAGATGACTCGCACACACAGTCCCTTTCAACAGGCATGTTGCTAGCAGTGAGCAATCCATTGACATTGATTGTGGATGCTGTAACAGACATGAGGAATTGTGAACGTTGCACACACTTGCACTCACACACCTGCAGCACACACACATACACACACACACACACTTGATACTATTCGTCTTGACAACAGGCATGGTGTCTGCGCTGGATGATTCTGTGGGAGCTGTTGTGGACGCGCTGAAGGAGAAAGGTATTCTGAACAACACCATCATCGTCTTCACCACTGACAATGTGGACCCACCAACGGTTATGACGGCAATGCTGCCTGCAACTGGCCTCTCAGGTCTTTGACGTGCTGTCCTTACTTGCTTCATTCTATGTTACGCTGAAGTTGATTGGTTCGTGATTATCTAGGCTTTTTTTGCAGTTAGACTTATGAAGGCTTTTTTTCCCTAATAGTTCCACATTTAGGTTGGTCGTTTTGTGTAATTCACAGATGGCTTGCCATGGGACTGACATTGTCTTTAGTTGTATTCTAATAGATCGACCTTGAGGTAGGTTGTTCTGTGTATTGTTGTGCTTTCTAGCAACAGGACTCGTCTTCATTAACTTCATTCAAATGGTTTTGCATTATGGGGATGATTATTAAAGGTTTCTTGCCATTGAGCCTTTGTTGCCTTTATATGTTTCATTTAGAAACTTCTGTGTTGAGGTTGGTGGGGACTCGGTCCATGAGATTAAGCCCTGAAATAGTTTGAGCAGTACCCTCAAAGGATTTACTACAGATGTCTTTTTAAAAGGATCTGTGATAAAATAAATTACTAGTATTTTGCCAATATCTGAAGCTTTCTATTGTAAATAGTACGTTCTATTACATAAGCAGGTTTGACGAACAGATTGTCATGGCGACTGTTGCAGAGGGGTGAAGAACACCATGTGGGAGGGAGGGGTGCGTGGTGTAGGACTCCTCAACAGCCCCCTGCTGGGGGAACAGAGCTACGTGTCAGAAAACCTTTTCCACGTCACTGACTGGTTTACCCACCCTGTTCCACGCTGCCGGAGGCGACCCCTTCACCCTGAAAAACCAGGATGGCTTTGACATGCTGGACATGCTGAAGGCCAAGGGTCCGGCAGTGCGGAAGGAAGTCCTGCACAACATCGACCCGCACAACCAGTTTGCTGCCATTTGGATGGGGGATTACAAGCTGGTCATGGGACACATCTCCAACAACGGTAACCGCTGGTATCCTCCTCCTCACTTGGCTCAACATGAAGGCGTTTCAGGGAAAAGCAGCAGTTTGAAGTTTAGCTCGGAGGTGAAATTTCTTGCAGATGCCAATCATTATCCTACATACCCGACAAAAGAGGCTAAAGGCTTGCCCATTGAAGTCCACTGTGGGAAGAAACCTTTGAATGCGTCTTTCAACTGTCAGCCAGAAAGGGAGCCGTGTTTATTTCACATTCCTTCTGATCCCTGTGAGTTCCACAACATTGCCCCTTTCAGCAAGGAGCAGGTGGACATGTTGCTCAGTCGTCTGGCCCAGTACAGCGCCGCCATGGTTCTCCCCCAACAACAAACCCATCGACCCCAATGGTAACCCATTCAAACATGTGTTGGGGTGTGGAAACCTTGGTGGTAATCATCTCCAGCGGTTTTGTGTTTGTGCTGTAAGGGCATTCACCCACTTGCTCAAGTTCACTTATGATGGGAGTTTTGTTATGCAGATTATGAATCTTTATTGTTGTGATGAAGTCATGTTGCTATCAAGTGTTGTTGACAGGTGTTTTTGTTAAACCACAAAATTGTAAGAACGCAATACTCCTATTTCCAATATTTCTTTTTAAATTTAGTTTTCTGCTACAGATTTGAAATCTTAAATGAGGCAGGGAACAATAAACAACATACAAGTAACTCTTGCTCCCATGATGATTATTTCATCATGGAATTAAGAGTTAAACCTTCTTGTTTGTTATTTGCATGTTGAAAAATTGTATATCAACTGATACGCCATCTTCGATGTAGTATTTTCTGTGCAATATAGTTGAAAGCAGTTCAGAGGTGAAACAAATCGGTTTTCCCGGTTTTGGAGGAAAATCTATTTTGCGAGTAACTTTCATGATCATGCTTGCAATAACTTTAAATTGTCAAGACAAATATGGTCGGAGTCTCTGCAAGAGTGAAAACAAATTCTCACTCAAAGGGAACGGGTTCTCTTGAATAAGTGCATGCAGATTCGACAAAAGCTGATTATATGTGTATGTTTATTGTCAGAATTTTTTGTGTGTGAGGAAAACATAAAAAGAGGAAAAGAGAGTAAAAGTGTCACCATGTACTGCTTATTGATCTTTTTTGAGCGAATTTTTGCCTGTTCAAAGCAGTCTGTGTATAAGGACTGTGAAGCATGTGTGGGTTCTTCGTGTTATTTGTGCAAAATTTAAAACTTATATTAGCTTGTGTGGTGTGTGCGTCAGGTGTGTGCAGAGAATAGCAATTGTTCTAATGCGGAACCTTTGCAATGTTTTATTTCATCACCAGTTTACCTTAACGGATTGATCTTTTTGGAGCACATCTTTGCTTCTGGCATGCAGAACAGGTTATTTTGTTTATGGCCAACTTTCACTGATAGGATGAAAATACTCTCTTTGCTTATGGGGGCATGTGTTTTTTTTATGAGACATATGGGAGCATAGAAAAGATGGAAGCATTATGTTTATGGGACATTGGAGCGCATGTTGGCAAGTTTGTTGCTTGAGCTTTGCAACTGATAAGTTTGTATGATTTCTGATGTGATTTGTGGTCATGTTTCTTGCTATTCTGTTTTGTTTTTATTTTGTTATTTATACCTATGTTCCAAAAAAAAAAAATGTAGGGGTTTTGATCACTTTAAAACAACATATGAGAAACATTTTTGTTTATGCCCCTATTTATTGACATATGGTGATTTTAGACCAGTTGTTTGAGTGTGTTCTTTCTGATGTTGGATCAGACTGAATCATTTGATTTTATAATACTTACAGAAGTTACTTGTTTTATAGTACTTAAAGAAGTTGTTGCACAACAAGACTATTTGACATGAAAATGTTCTGCAAAGCAGAACTAAGTAAAAAAAAAAAAAAAGATGAATATACAAAGATTATTTGAAATGAAAATATTTACCATTTCAGTTTTTTTTTACATGGAAATATATGGCAAGGTAACCTTTACTTTCACATATACATGGTGGCAAAATTTGGAATGGGGGGGGGGAGGGGAGGGGACTAGGTGAGGGAGGGAGGGGTAGGTGTCTTTCCCCACATTTTCACACCATACAAGAATGACATTTTAATTTGTATCTTCATCAGTTCATGACAATTCTGTGATACTAAATTCCACTATTCATTCCATGGAACAGTCTGAATTTGTCGTAGTCGTTCTGTCCTATCACCTCATGATACTACATTCCACTGCGCATTCCATGGCACAGTCTGAATTTGTCGTAGTCGTTCTATCATCTCATAATACTACATTCCTATATGCATTGCATGGTGCAGTCTGAATTTGTCATAGTCATTCTATCATCTCATGATATTACATTCCACTATGCATTCCATGGAACAGTCTGAATTAGTCGTAGTCATTCTATCATCTCATGACTCTCTAATCATTGGCCGTCCTCTGTCGTAGGTGCCAGGAGTGTTGATGTCTGAACAGGGTTGGATTGGCTCAGGTGCAGGGAGGGGAAGAGTGGGGGGCATGGACTGAGGGTTAAAGGGGTTCTGGAATCCTCTTTGACTAAACAACCTGCTGGTGAAACTTCATCATCCATTCCTGCACTGATACTGCAAATATTGTTTGAAAAAAAAAGGGGTTGGTGGGTGGGTGTGGGGTAGGGTGGGGGGGAGGGGACTCTCCACAGCCATCCTGTCTCCCTCCTATAACAGAAAAGCAATCCAGCCCTGTTGAATCATCTTCAGAGCACTGACCGACTCGGGGATCGACAGTTGGGAGTGATTGACTGCTTTGATATGTCTGGCACACTAAGTCCTTAAGATGACTGTTACATTTTTATCATGCAGTATTTTATGACTGCTGTTGTATATTTTTGATAATCAATATGTTTTTGATACTGCTGTCATTTATTTTTGATGACTGCTTTATAATGCTTTTGTGAACTGCTATATAACATTCTGGAGAACTGTCTCCATTATGCCAACTGCCACAAGTGACAAAAGCAGTCAGTGCTGTCATTCCAATTTTGGTGATGGAGTGAGGAAGACAGAGGTAGTTGGAACCTTATGAAAGTTTTTGAAAGAATTTCTGTGAATGGTCTGTTGATAATCAAGACATGTCAAACTTGATTTGTTGTGAGATGGACTTCTTGTATGCAAATAAAGCCAATGTTATCAGAATACATGTTTAAATGTCCATGAATGAATGATTTGTATCTTATTGTTCCTTTCTTTGTTTCTTTGCCTGTATTGTTAATAGCCAGACATCTCAACATAAACATAACACAGCTGTGCTGGGCAATGGGACATTTGAAAGCTGCGCAACATTTTTTCTGGGCAATGGATTTTCCTATAACTGTATGACTTTCCAAGCTGTAGGGGTCCTACCACAGTGCAGGTCCTTTGCTTCGGGGCATCAGTAAAAACCTGACTTTCCTGACATCAGGGAAACACCATTTTTCTAACATCGGGGGAACCTGATCTTCCTAACTCCACGTGGATTGTGAGAATTTTCATTGGCACAGAATGAGGCCTGGCATGATTGTACGAGGTGGAGGGAGGAGGGGCTTGATGAGGGGAGGGATGGAGGCAAGGTAAGGTAATGTTGCTTATAGCCCAGCCGACGACAAAGGGCCATACCAGGGCTGTCACAAGAATGTAGGTGAGGAGAGGGGGAACAGGTGGCGCGGTGAGTGCTACAAGGGATTATGTCCTCAGTGAGGATGAACAAACTCAGGTAGATCAAACCTATGAGGAACCCATGTTCAAACTGAATCCTTTCAGTCTTGGCATATTCACCGGCTTTGTAACTTTCAAGCATGTTTTGGCTGTTCAGTTTGAAATTAAAGGCTGCTTCACTCAAACAGTTACAATTCAGGATCAGCACATCTGAAGGCAATATAACAGAGATGTATTACTTTTTCTGCAACACAAGAAATGTTCACAGCATTTGAATCTTTCTGTGATACATGGTTCCTTTCCAGAATGGGGCTAAACAGGTCCTTCATCGCATCATCAATACTTCCTAGTCTGACAGGTTATTTTTTCATCACAAATGTAATCAATGAAAATAAAACTTGACTGTATCATAGTCAAACAAATTTTCTGCAACTGTGTAAATTCATATGGCTGTTGTATAAATAGTTTTATTAGAGTAGTTTGCTAAGATAGTCTACTAAGATTTTGTTTCACACTTCACTGTTGGAAGTAAAAAGAACACCAACCAACCAACCCAGTTGAGCCTGTTGGATTAGCACATCTGGTTGGATTTATATTTACATCAAAACAAATTCACAGCCATCAAAAAGGTATTCACAAATGAAAAATTGAAAGGAATCTGGAATATTGCTCTTTGTTGTTGTTAGTTTATTTTTCTTCAGATAAAACTATGGTTTTTTTTTTTAATTCATCATAATTATGACACTGTAACAGCTCATAAAAACAAAGTTTTTGTCCTTGTCACATAACTCTGTAATCACTTTAAAAAAACAACTACTAGTTTTTGTACAATCTAATAATACCATAAACACACACACTAAAGGTTTTGTCCTAATCATATGGCACTGTAATCACACACACACACACACACACACACACCAAACTATGTTTTTAGTCCAACCAAATGACACTGTCACCCTTTAAACACAAATCAAACAAAAAAATCCATTCAAATTTTTGCTGCATGCGATTAAGTTTTCTAACAACTAACTTTAACCACGAATTTTCCTTTTGTCCAGATGTCCAGGAATCAAGCCACTAAAACATATACAGGGATCCCAGAAGAATGTGCAGTGCTCCACTTCTAACAAGATCACATTGAAAAAATGACAAAGTCTGCCAAAGGGTCAAGTGAGCTAATGGAACATAATTATGATGACCTCATCAATGTCAGGAGGAGAAAGATGAAACAACACAGGCCTGTTTTGAAACAGCCAGCCAGCCTGGTGAAAAACCAATCTGCAAGAAACGATGCTTGGAAAACAAAGAGAAGAAGGGAAGAGTAGGGGGACAACAACAGGAAGTTAAAAGCTCTGTCCTTGGTTGGCTCTCGGAGAGCCACAGAGAACCCCAAGGGATGTAGGGACATCAACATCCCTGCCCAAGGCTGGGTGAGAGGCAGGGTGCTACCTGGACACCACCTGACACCTTTGTTTCCTGACTTGCAGACGATGTTCCCTTGTCACAGAGGTGACCTTGGGGTGGAAGGTCTGAGCTTGGAGTCCCATCCAAAGCTGTGCTGAGGTATGCAGTCACAGACGACAGCGCTATCTTCAGGTATTGTACTTTGCAGGATGCTCCTTCCAGCTCCTGACCATAAAGTGAAAACAATCCTCAAGTCCCATGAAATGTTAAAAGCCACATAAAAACATTTCTGTCTCTTCACAGGTGCAGTCACAGTCATTTTTTTTTCAGGGAAACAAAACTTGATTTCATATTTTACAAGCATACAGGTTCACGCTGAGGAAAGAAAAATCACTGAAATTCTACGGAGGTCCAGTAGGCATGCTCCCCCTCCCCTGGTAAAAAAAAAAAAAAAAAAAAAAAAAACTTCTTGAAACTTGCTTTCATACTGATGTGATCTGACACAAATCTGAGTGCTGGTGGTTTATCTCACACATTCCAGTCAAACCACAACCAGAGCCCATTTCTTGGCACAGCTTTTCTAAATCTCTGTCCCATTCACAGCACTTTACCAACACATGATGTCACAGTATGACATTATTTTGCTTCCAACTGGGCAGGCAAAAGCGTCTGCCCATATTGAAAAGAAGTTTACACCAAATTTTGAGATGTGTGATGTCTGCAAGCATAAGCCTACCCAAAAACACTCTGCAGATTCCATGGCCACTTTCTGCCTTTGACTTCTTTTCAGCTGACAGCACACCTGTTTTGTCTAGCAATGGAAATCTCCTTGCTCATAAGACACATCCTAGGCAAACTCCACGGCTAGCAGACACCCTATCCAGGAAAGATCAAGTACTACTGGAGTGTGCAACTTCCTGACCAGCACTGCAGGTGTCTGTATCTCTCGGGCCTGGCTGACGCCGGGATATATCATAAAAGTAAGTGTAGAGTACAGCCTGGAGTGGATGCTAAACAAGAACATTTTTCAGTCCATATGTCAGAGTCTGTGGACTCCCCATGTGGACCTGTTTGCGACCAGGTGGGACAACCAGCTTCTCGTCTGTGTGCCGCCAGTTCCAGACCCACTAGCTATGGCTGTGGATGCTCTCTGTCGATTTTGTGGGAGAGGATGTTCGCTTACGTGTTTCCTCCCAACTCCCCTCATTCCAGCAGTCCTAAAAAAAAATGGCATCCAAGGAGATGCCTCTTGATCCCGGTCTCCACTCTGAGACAGTCAGAGAGTTGGATAAACCTTCTGATTTCACTGCTGGTGAAGGTGCCAGTCACTCTCCCCTCTCTGAGGGATCTTTTACTCCAGCCAGTCTCATGTCCAGCGATACCTCTTTGAGCAGAGATGTTTCCGCCTTTCGTGCGTGGAGATCATGGCTGGCAAGAAATGGTCTTGAGGACTTTTTTTTTTTTCTTTTTAAAAGGCACCCACTCAAATTTCTAAAATGTATCACCATTATGACAGAATGATCAGCATGGTTTATCGAATGACAGGAATTCAGCTAAGATAAAAAGTTGAAAGTTGTTGCACACTTTGATGTCATTAAAAACCCCCAAACAGTTAATTGTGAGTGAGTGTGTGTGTGTGTGCGTGTGTGTGTGTGTGTGTGAGAGAGAGAGAGAGAGAGAGAGAGAGAGAGAGCAAGCCTTGACAATCACCTCTGTGGGATTGATCCAGAACTCTTCCACCTGTGTTCCTGCTGTTTGGGAGAGGTAGGGGATCAGCGAGGACGCCAACAGACGAGTCACAGCCTCCTGCACCCGACTGTCAGCATCTTCTGGCTGTGAAAACACACACACACACACACACACACACACACACACACACACACACACACAGAAACACACACATCACACACAGACACACAAACACTCTGTAAACAGAAAATTTAGAACACAGACAAAGAACATATTGTGAGAATTCACACATGCACGCTCTCACACACACACACACACTCTCACACACACACATCACACATACACACTATAAACAGAGAATATATGACAAAGAGACAAAGGACATATTGTGAGAATTCACACACGCACGCTCACACACACATACACACGCACGCATTGCTTTCAAAGAATTAGCACAGAGAGGCATCATATACAAACTGGTAATTCACACACACACACATACACACACACACACTCTCTCTCTCTCTCTCTCTCACACACGCACACACACACACACTGCTTTCAGAGAATTAGCACAGAGAGGCATCAAATACATTCTGATAATTTACACACGCACACACACTGCTTTCAGAAAATTAGCCCAGTGAGGCATCAAATACATTCTGATAATTTACACACACACACACACACACACACACACACACACACATCTGACCATGTCCACCCAGGTGTTGATGCTGATGGCCATCTCTGTGCAGGTGACGTAGTGCCACCACTGTCTGGGCACATACAGCACCTGACCGGGCTCCAGAGTGACCACCACTGGCCTGGCGCTCTGTGTGAACAATTCCACAGTAAATACACAGCCTGGATTACCACTGACAACGGGTGGGCACTAGCTCATCAACATAGAACTCATTCACGACTGTCACGGGCGGACCAGTGTGTTGAACTTATCCACTGAGTTTTTATGGGCTGTTCGTCACAGAGGTTGACAGCAGCTTGCACATAGTATGTGGAGTGCAGAGGAGAGGGGGGTAGCTCCTCTGTCACATTCAGTTGTGCACCGCCCGTGTGGATCATGCATCCCCTCAGTAAACCCTCACATAGGTGTAGTGTGAGAGGGAAGAGTTAGACCTGGATGAAGGGTGTGTGTGTGTGTGTGTGTGTGCTGTCATTTTAATAACTGTGCAGGGAGGTGTCTTGCACGTGTTCTGTGCGTAAAGTGTGTTGTTAATGCTTAGCGTGGGTTGAATGTGAGTATGTGTGTTTATGTAGGGTGGAGGGGGAACCTTCTTCGCTATGCCAGTGTTTGGCGCGCTCTCATTCTTTTTGCTTTTGCTTTTCCGGTAAGAGGCCACGTCCTCCGTTGGTAGCCATATTTGTTTTTTCCACTTCGTCGTGGAGAGTTGCGGAACCGGGCCGGAACCCTTCGCTGGGCGGAAGGCAGTCCGCTGAACTTGGGAAGGATCTCAATCCTTGGGCTACCAACAACATTCTTCCGAGTCGTCCCAGACTCTCACTTCCTTCGTTTGGGGGTGGCGCATCTACTGGTGGGGCTTTGGGCTCTTCGCTGAGTGAAGCTTGCCAGTAGCTCTCTCTTTTGTCTTCACCCGCCGTTCTGGTAAATATATATATGTATAAATATGGTGTTGTATTCTCGTTGGGTTGGAGAGCTTGTACGCCAAAATGGGATTGGTATTTATTCGGTCAATACGTATTTAAGTGGCATTGAGGTCATTTATTTTAAGTTGGATGTTTAGTAATGGCTCTGTTTGGGGAGCTACTTGTAGACTTGACATATGTATCTAGTTCTGTCTTGAAGTCGGTCATATTTGGAAAAATGTTGGAGTTGGGATATTCCGGAAGCGATACTTCAAGGATTGAAGCAAATTATTTATTTTATATATTTATTATTTTTTTTAAAACATCAAGTCGGGTCCGGAACGGAATGAGTTGCCGCCGACTAACATTCAGTCGACTAGCGGAGATTTCCGATGTGGCGCTCCCGCCATAGGTCCCGCTCCCTGTCTTGTTTGTTTGTCTCTGTCTTTTTTTTTTTTTATTAGTTTTTTTTTATGCAAGTATTTTGGTAAATAATATGGAAGAATGAATGAGTTTTATGAATTTCATCTGGCATTAATTCAAAATGTAATATGAACTTCCAGAGTTTATTGTATTGTAATTTGTAATGTGAATGAGACGAAATTTAGAATTGTAGTAAAGGAAAAACATGAAATGAGGAAAACAACAAGATTGAAGAATAGATGAAACCAAAGAAAACAAATTGTACAAGTTTTGTTTTTCCTTTGAATTCTTTAAATTGTACGTACACGGTCCACACATGCCCTGCATCCACACACATAATCCACAAATATCATGATTATGCGGTGAGGGACTGACATCCGCTGCAGGGCGTTCCTTTCCGTTTCTTGGGGAGACAGGTCACAGTTGCTGATGTTGGGCGACCTGGAGGATGGTCCCAGAGTGGGGGATACCGGAGCCGAGCCTGAGGAGTGCTGGAGGAGTCCGGCGCAAGGAGGAATCTTCTAGACGCCAGTGAAGAGAACAGCCAGTCTTGCTCCAGAGATCCAGTCAGCGGGACAGTCGTCAACAACTCAGTTATGTGGCAAGTGTGTGTGTGGTGTATGGGCTGTGGATTTGTGTGCGTGCGCTAGTGTGATCTGATGTATATTGTTATGCCCTGTTGTTGTATTAGTTTGTTTCTCCCCCTTCCTCTTCTATTTGTTTGGGGGTAGCTTTAGTTGGTGATAGGTTGGGTGGCAGTGGGATCCGGGGTGGTGGTGTTTTTTTTTAGGGCTCCCCTCTATTGGGTTATTTTGTCCCTTAGCGATAGTTAGCTCCTGATAGGATCTGCACTCTTCTTTGTTTTTTTTTTTCTTTGAAGTTATTCTTTTTTCCTGTCTTTCCTCCCTCTTCTTTGATAGGTGCCCCATTCCATAAATGGAGTGTATGTGTGAGTGATTGGGATGCTTGATATGTTTTTGGTTAAATTTGTATATTTAAAATTTAATAAATATTGTTTGTTCCGTACTTCCTGGAGGAGTGGTCTGGAGATAGTGAGTGGTTTGGTGTTGTCTCTCTCTGTGCTCTTTGTCTGTCCCTGCCTCATTCCCCTGACAGGGTCTTTTTACCCTTGACAATGACAGTATCTCCAATCTCCTCTTTATACACAGCTAACTGTGTTGGCCAAACATCTGTAGCTCTGGATGACTGTAAGAAAGCCTGCAGTCCTCTACAAGTGGATCACCAATCTCCTCTTTATACAGCTAACTGTGTTGGCCAAACATCTGTAGCTCTGGATGACTGTAAGAAAGCCTGCAGTCTTCTACAAGTGGATCACCAATCTCCTCTTTATACAGCTAACTGTGTTGCCCAAACATCTGTAGCTCTGGATGACTGTAAGAAAGCCTGCAGTCTTCTACAAGTGGGATCACCAATCTCCTCTTTATACAGCTAACTGTGTTGGCCAAACATCTGTAGCTCTGGATGACTGTAAGAAAGCCTGCAGTCTTCTACAAGTGGATCACCAATCTCCTCTTTATACAGCTAACTGTGTTGGCCAAACATCTGTAGCTCTGGATGACTGTAAGAAAGCCTGCAGTCTTCTACAAGTGGATCACCAATCTCCTCTTTATACAGCTAACTGTGTTGGCCAAACATCTGTAGCTTTGGATGAGTGTAATACAGCCTGCAGTCTTCTACAGAGTGGCCTTCTCGTTTAGGTTCACTATTAGGATGAGGAATGGGAATGAGGTGGGGGAGGGGGTGGGGGGGGGGGGGGGGGGGGGGGGGGGGGGGTAGGTGGAGGGGAGAGAGAGAAGTTACCCTTAAAAAGATCATGTGTGTGTGTGTGTGTGTGTGTGTGTGTAACTGTGTGTGTTTGTGTAACCGTGTTTGTATGTGTAACTCTGTGTGTGTGTGTTTGTGTAAGTGTGTGTATGTGTGTGTGTGTGTGTGTGTGTGTGTGTGTGTGTGTGTGTGTGGTGTGTTGTGTGTGTGTGTGTGTGTGTGTGTGTGTGTGTGTGTGTAACTGCGTGTGTGTGTAACTGCGTGTGTGTTTCTGTGTGTGTGTGTGTGTGTGTGTTTCTGTGTGTGTATGTGTTTTCCAATTTTCTGCTGTTCTACTTCTGATGCCTCTCATCCAGACCTTCCAGCACATCTCTCCTTCTTCTCCCTCAGCTCCATGGAAGTCTCTGAGGCACCACACTGAAGAACAGTTCACCTGGTTTCTTCAGTTCTGTCGGCTGAATGCCAAGGCTTTGGTCCCTGCAAATGTTTCTTTTTTCCAGTCCACACTGCAATGTTATCAGTTCATGGGTTTCCTCTATTCTCCCCTCCCTCTCCCTCCCTTAACACTTCCATGGAGGACTGTTTTCAGCAAGGCTGCTGCATCTCGCTACAAGGCAATACCCAACATAGTTTTTTTTAAATTATCTGATGTCATCAAATCTTCATGCAGTCCTATGTGGTACTTAATGGTCTGACACACTTGTTCATTTGTAGAAGCAAACAGCAGACTTGTTTATCCATATGATTTCGCCATATTTCGTACACATGTTTAGTGAAAATGCGATGAGTATGACAAACCGGGAAAAATACTTTGGAAAAAGATCCTTGCAGTGTATACCATTGTGTTTGAGTGCGACAACCAAAGAGTGACAACTCGCGCGACATCATGCGTGCAAACTCGCATCTGGATGGTGTTGGAACAATAGCAGGACCCCGTGCTTTTACAAAAATTCACAAATTTGGAAGATGTGTACACACATTTTTAGGAAAGCACGCTCATTTTAACTGAGAAATACACCAACAGCAGTTTTAAGGTAAACAGTTCTGAAACAGAAATCTTAGCGTTTCCAGTGGGAAACTCTGAAAGTTACCCAGCCCAGTTACTCAGCCCAGTTACCCACTGTGAAGTGAGGGAAGCAGACAGTGTCGGGAGAGATGACAGATCCACCTGACTGAACACGCTGGACTCCTCATAGGGGATGCGTGTCGGGTACAGGTCACGGGACTGCTCTGGTGGGAACAAGACCCAGCACTTTCTGCAATACATCCACAGATCATCATACACATGCTTTCTGCAATAGATACACAGATCATTATAGACATGCTTTCTGCAATACATACACAGATCATTATAGACATACTTTCTGCAATACATACACAGATCATTATAGACATGCTTTCTGCAATATATACAGATCATTATAGACATGCTTTCTGCAATATATACACAGATCATTATAGACATGCTTTCTGCAATATATACAGATCATTACAGATATGCTTTCTGCAATATATACACATATTATAGACATGCTTTCTGCAATATATACACAGATCATTATAGATATACTGTCTGCAATATATACACAGATCATTATAGACATGCTTTCTGCGACATATGGACAGATCATTATAGACATGCTTTCTGCAATATATACACAGATCATTATAGACATGCTTTCTGCAATATATACACAGATCATTGTTGACATGCTTTCTGCATTATACACACAGATCATTTTTGACCTGCTTTCTGCAATATATACACATATCATTGTAGACATGCTTTCCGCAATATATACTAATATAACAGATAATCACAATGCCACTCTTCTTATATTTCGGCCACCTGGCCTTTTTCAAGAGAAAAAAAACAAAAACAATACAACTATGTGATGTCCATCTTTGGCAACTGGTCAGAGCAATGAATTGACGTTATACATATATTACGCAAGTTTTGGCATGACATCAT